>JXCR01007807.1:340985-374971 GCA_002079205.1 Phalaenopsis hybrid cultivar | reverse complement strand
AAAAAAAAAATACACGCACACACATACATCATATATTCACATTATTGCCTATTATGTAGCTTGAACTATAACATCATCAACATATTACTTATTATGTAGTTTTTATTGCAGTGTTGGTGACCCAAGTTCTTTTATACATAAAGGATGAAGGAGGGAGCTCGTGACCCATTTTGGCTTCCTCTTAAGATGGATCTTCTTATGAGTATTTAGGATATCTCTTTTTATCTCATATAACTCGGTCCTTTGACCATTTCTTTCCTACTTTTGAAGTCATATTTATGTCTAGTTTTTTCTGTATGTGAGAAGCTGAATCTAAATCTGTCCACTGGACCGTGCCCAAGGCATAGAATTGGATTCTTAGGGGTGGAGAAAGAGAGGGAGGAAAAGAGAAAGAGGGTTCCCCCATCGAGGGGCAAATTGGGGTTGTTTGTGGGCTTGACGGTCCCTTTAATTTCACACAAGCTTAGGTTACAAGTTAGAGAAAATAGGAGCAAGATCCTTACATGAGAGGGAAAAGAGAGCTTAAAGGGACACTTTTAAGATGCCAAGGGGTCTTCTATTTATAGAGAGAAATGAGGGGGGATGAGATTATATTTATGTCTTTCTTATAAGGGGGATCATGAGGGGCATTCACTTTTTACTGTAGCTCATATGTTCCCAAATGACTTTTTCCTCTTTTCAGTGATGAATCATAATGCAAATTTGATAGGGCACACAACTCTCTGTTAGCTAAGATTGACGTAGAAAATCTTCTTAGACAAATATTCACCTCAGATCTACAATGTCCCCTTAAATGAAGCAATTCATGCATGATTGTTGATAATGATCATTATGTCATACTTAAGTGTGACAACACTAGTGTTACATGTATCACAACAAATATTATATAATATTCTAGAACAAGATATATAGATATTCATAATCACTTTATTAGAAATCATGTATGTAAAAGGGACGATCATATCCAATTTATTAATATTGAAAATCAATTAGCAGATATATTTGATGAAAGCATTTAGTTCTGACATGTTTTGCTCACTTAGAAGTAGATTAAGCATTATTAATTTAAATGCATAAGGAATCCCACGCAGACCCCAAACAATTATTGAAACATTCACTCATGTCTTTTTGATGTTGACAAATAAGCAATAGTGATTAAATAATGGATGGGAATAATTTTTTGAAGAAGAAAAATCAGAAAAAGACTAGAATTTTCTCAATTTTTCCATCCAACTCACAAGATAAATTAGGTTCATCCTGCTTTCCGCATTCTTAGGTTGAAGAGTACATTTTGAAGCAGTTTTGGGCGCCTAGGCACTGTGAGTCTGGCGCCTAATTTCCAGGCTCTCAGTTTTGAGCCCCATGGGGCTGATTTGGATGTTTAGGCAGCTAGACTGGGCACCAATTTGGCCTGAAAATCCTTATTTTTGTTGTGAGCGTCTGCTAAAGGGTTTGACGATTTGTAAACTGTGAGAGATTAAATATGAGTAAAATAAAGTCTCATAACTTCAAAAATAAGCATATTCATTGGCACTATATCAGGGATTTCACTGCCAACAGACGCCCCAAATTACTACAAGGGTGTGACGCCTTAAACCTTGATATTCCCAGAAATGTCCAATGGAAGATGTTATGGATTCCTCGATTTACAGGATGTTAATTATGCACGCTACATGCTCCATATCATTTGAAAGAGTGTTCAAACTTTTGTGACATAAAAAATTTATGCCAACAGGGACCACGACGAGGAAATCTGCTCGATCGAACTGAAGACATACCAGTTGATTCACCCCTNAGACTAGAATTTTCTCAATTTTTCCATCCAACTCACAAGATAAATTAGGTTCATCCTGCTTTCCGCATTCTCAGGTTGAAGTTTGCATTTTGAAGCAGTTTTAGGTGCCTAGGCACTGCGAGTCTGGCGCCTAATTTCCAGGCTCTCAGTTTTGAGCCCCATGGGGCTGATTTGGGTGCCAATTTGGCCCGAAAATCCCGATTTTTGTTGTGAGCGTCTGATAAAGGGTTTGACGATTTGTAAGCTGTGAAAGATTAAATATGAGTAAAATAAAGTCTCATAAATTCAAAAATAAGCATATTCATAAGCACTACATCAGGGATTTCACTGCCAACTGGCGCCCCAAATTACTACGAGGGTGTGACGCCTTAAACCTTGATATTCCCAGAAATGCCCAATGGAAGATGTTATGGATTCCTCAATTTACAGGATGTTAATTATGCACGTTACATGCTCCATATCATTCGAAAGAGTGTTCAAACCTTTGTGACATAAAAAAATTATGCAACAGGGACCACGACGAGGAAATCTGCTCGATCGAACTGAAGGTCGGTCAGTTGATTCACCCCCCATTTTCCGTTATTAGAAAGGCTACAATCTAGTCGATTGGCCTAATGTAGACAGATCGACAGTAGCTTGTCATTTGGAAGAAACCCACCGAATGGTTGATCTGGCTCGCATATGTAAAACACAATAATAACCTTCGTTATTCTAATAAAGAGGGATTTAAATGTAATATTAAGTTTGTATCTCTCATGTTTATAAATAGATGGTCAATTTTCGAATATAGTTTACAATCTTTTACTTTTCATTACTGATACAACTCCAGCATGTCTCCATCATTTGACACAAATCTTGAGGCATGACATAGATCTCAAAGCTGTTTTTAAACAAGAAATTTTCATACCTTGATAAAAACTCATCAATAACTCTGATTTCAGTAAACTTACAGTCAAAGTGACCGGTTCAAAAAGAACCCACTTTAACGAAAATTAGTCTAATTTGAGTAAAATCAAACTCAGATCAAGTAATTAAACTACTATTGAAAGTTTGTTTACATATTTAGAATGTTAAACAAATCTCGACAAGACGAATCTAACGAACCCAAGATTGCTCAAATCTGACATCATTATGACACTCAGATGTCATCAAATATCATCATGGAAGCCTTCTGAACCGTTCAATCAAAGTGGTTTGTATTCCTGCATTAATTGCACATAAAATATTATAAATATAGCTCCATCATTCTCAAGAGGGGAGGGTTCAGGCTTGAGAGAAATATTAATGTTTTGAGAAGGAGCTAAAGTCCAGCACAACCCCTATCATCGTCGATTGCCGCCGGCCGCCGCCATCCGCAGTCAACTGTCGTCGACCACTATCGACCTCGTCGATAACCACCGGTCGCCATCAAGCACTAATGTCGTCGTCAACCAACACTAACAGTCATTGACCATAGTCAACCGTCGTCGACCACTACCCACTGCCGTCGACAACCACCGGACGTCATCGAGCACTAATGTTGTCAACCACCACCGACCTAATGCCTTCAGACGATGTTGTATATTGGAAAACCTAGTAACTCTTTCTCATTCGTGGGACAAGTGAACTCTGTAATCATCAACATAGAGTGAATTTTTACATTTGGGTCAGACTCCGTTATTTTTTCTCTTTACGAGTATTCCACAAAAAAAAACTTCTGGTGTAATTATTGAGTATTTTCTTTTACTTGAGTGTGTGTTGAATTCTCGTGCAATGCTAAGACAATAATTCATTACTCTACCGCTCTGAATATTATAGCACGTTGTCACGGACAAAAAGTCCCACATCGGCTAAATGTATGGTCGAAAAAGCAGTATTTAAGTCCTGGGCTGCCCACCACCCCAAAGAGTTCTTTTGGGAGATGATAAGTAGTATGAGAGCCGATTACTGTCTGTCAGGTGTGTGGACTCTCCATGGTCCAGTGGGACCCTCGGTGGAGTCGATCTGTGACGAGTGTGTCACGTGATTGGGTGGAGGAGAATATCACGGACAAAAAATCCCACATCGGCTAGGTGTAGGTTCGAAAAACAGTATTTAAGTCTCGGGCTGCTTACCACCCCTAAGAGCTCTTTTGGGAGGTGAGAACGTGCTCTCTTATTTTTTTCTCTTCCTTTTTATTCCTTTGAGTGTGCCACATCAACGGTTTCTATTTCAATAAATAGTAAAAAGAAATTTGTTGTGATCATTTTTTTGCATAACTCATAAAAATGATGACTCACAAATTTTCTTTTTATGCGGTCAAGCATGNTCACCCCTCATTTTTCGTTATTAGAAAGGCTACAATCTAGTCGATCGGCCTAATGTAGACAGATCGACGGTAGCCTGTCACCTGGAAGAAACCCACTGAATGGTTGATCTGCCTCGCATATGTAAAACACAATAATAACCTTCGTTATTCTAATAAAGAGGGATTCATGCTTATAAATAGATGATCAATTTTCGAATATAGTTTACACTCTTTTACTTTCCATTTTTGATACATCTTCAGCAGATCTCCATCATTTGACACAAATCTCGAGGCATGACATAGATCTCAAAGCTATTTTTTAACAAGAAATTTTCAAACCTTGATAAAAACTCATCAATAACGTCTAATTTGAGTAAAATCAAACTCATATCAAGTATTAAACCACTATTGAAAGTTTTCTGGCATATTTAGAATGTTAAACAAATCTTGACAAGACGAATCTAACGAACTCAAGATTGCTCAAATCTGACATTATTATGACACTCAGATGTCCATCAAATATCATCATCGAAGCCTTCTGAACCGTTCAATCAAAGGGGTTTGTATTCATGCATTAATTATACATAGAATATTATAAGTATAGCTCCATCATCCTCAAGAGGGGAGGGTTGAAGCTTGAGAGAGATATTAATGTTTTGAGAAGGAGCTAAAGTCCAACACAACCCTTATCATCGTCGATCGTCGTTGGCCACCGACAACTGTCGTCGACCATTATCGACCTGTCGATAACCACCGGCCGCCATCGAGCACTAATGTTGTCGTCAACCAACACTAACCGTCATCAACCGTATTCAACCGCAGTCGATCGCCGCCGACCACTACCCACCGCCGCCGACAACCACCGAACGCCATCGAGCACTAATGTTGTCAACCACCACCGACTTAAAACCTTCAGACGATATTATAACTTGGAAAACCTAGTAACCATTTCTCATTCGTGGGACAATTGAACCCTGTAATTATTAACATAGAGTGAATTTTTACATTTGGGTCAGACTCCGTGATTTTTTCCCTTTACGAGTATTCCACATAAAAAACTTATGGTGTCATTATTGACTATTTTCTTTTACTTGAGTGTGTGTTGAATTCTCGTGCAATGCTAAGACAATAATTCATTATTCTACCGCTCTGAATATTATAGCACGTTGTCACGGACAAAAAGTCCCACATCGGCTAGGTGTTTGGCCGAAAAACAGTATTTAAGTCCTGGGCTGCCCACCACCCCAAAGAGCTCTTTTGGGAGATGATAAGTAGTATCAGAGCCGATTACTGTCTGTCAGGTGTGTGGACTCTCCATGGTCCAGTGAGACCCTCGGTGGAGTAGATCTGTGACGAGTGTGTCAAGTGATTTGGTGGAGGAGAATATCACGGATAAAAAGTCCCACATCGGTTAGGTGTAGGTCCGAAAAACAGTATCTAAGTCCTGGGCTGCTTACCACCCCTAAGAGCTCTTTTGGGAGGTGAACGTGCTCTCTTATTTTTTTCTCTTCCTTTTTTATTCTTTTGAGTGTGCCACATCAACAGTTTCTATTTCAATATATAGTAAAAAGAAATTTGTTGTGATCATTTTTTCGCATAACTCATAAAACTGATGACTCACAAATTCTTTTTATGCGGTCAAGAATACTACTAATGCATGACGTTTGAAAATGGAAAAAATCCAAAATTTGCTGAGGTGTGATTTTACCGTGAAAGAGCCCTCATGTGAATGGGATTGGATGAGAGATAAGTCATGATAAATCTTTTGAGTAAATAGCTTATCAATAAATACTAAGAAATAGTTTGAGATCCTTTCTATTTCTTTTATATTTTAAAATGAAATAAATCATATTTGATATCTTAATAACCTATTAATGATAGCTTAATTAATATTTTTATCTTTCTTTTATAATGAAAAAACCAGCAAATTTGTTGAGCTAAACTAGAGCTTAAATTCGATTAGTTAATCAAGCTCATTCTCAAACCNTTTGATATCTTAATAACCTATTAATGATAGCTTAATTAATATTTTTATCTTTCTTTTATAATGAAAAAACCATCAAATTTGTTGAGCTAAACTAGAGCTTAAACTCGATTAGTTAATCAAGCTCATGCTCAAAGAGAGCAAGACTTGAGCTCGACTCAACTCATCTCATTTACACCTCTATTTGAATGAATGATTACATGTATAGCACTCACAAATTTATTTAAAAAACAAACATCTTCGTCTTTTTCTTTTGAAATGCCGAATTGCAGCATNACCGAGCAAGACTTGAGCTCGACTCAACTCATCTCATTTACACCTCTATTTGAATGAATGATTACATGTATAACACTCACAAATTTATTTAAAAAACAAACATCTTCGTCTTTTTCTTTTGAAATGCCGAATCGCAGCATTTTTTTTATTGAATCTCTGCATTCATATTTGAGTGAGAGTATGAAAAATGAATGACAGCTTATGTTAGTTCTGTAAATAACAAAATTATAAGTGGCATGCATGTACTTGCTTTATTATTGAGAAATTTACATATGTACCATTCAATCCATATTTATTTACATATCTAACACCTAAAATTTAATTTTTACACGTATATCATTTTACCTATAAACGAGTACATAAAAAAGGTGNTTCTGTAAATAACAAAATTATAAGTGGCATGCATGTACTTGCTTTATTATTGAGAAATTTACATATGTACCACTCAATCCATATTTATTTACATATCTAACACCTAAAATTTAATTTTTACCTATAAATGAGTACATAAAAAAGGTAGTATGTCTGTAAGTACCTTGAACAATTTGTTATTTTGCTATTTTTATTATATTTTTGACCATGAATGTGCCCTCACGAACAAATCCAAAGCTCCCTTTCACCAAACACCTCCCCTGCTCCCCAACCCCAACACCTCCTCCCCAAAGTTTAACCATTTTTAAACCAGAAAAACCCCTCCTTTCCCCTTTCCCCTTTCCTCCAACCCATCAAGAAACCTTCTTTCCCCATCTCCAATGGACGCCATCGACGCCGCCAAGAAACCCTTCCTCCTCACTCGCTCCATCACTTACCACCACACCTTCCACCGCCGTGCTCGCGACTCCTCTCTTCCATTCTGGAAAACTCTCGCCGACGACAACCCCATTCTCTCCACCTCCAATCCCCGCGTCGTCATTTACACCACCTCTCTCCGCAGTATCCGCCGCACGCACCTCGACTGCTCCTCCGTCCGCGCTATCTTCCGCGGTCTCCGCGTCGCCGTCGACGAGCGCGACGTCTCCATCCACGCCGCGTTCCGGCACGAGCTCCAGGTGCTGCTTGGATCCAAGAGCCGGCCGGTAGCTCTGCCTCAAGTATTTGTGCGTGGGAAACACATCGGAGGGGCTGAGGAGGTGAGGCAGCTTCACGAAGCGGGTGAGATGGGGAAGTTGCTTGAAGGTGTTCCGGGTCAGGACCCTGCGTTTGTGTGCGGTGGATGCGGTGGCGTGAGGTTTGTGCCGTGTGGGAGTTGCAGAGGGAGCAGGAAGGTGTTTGAGGAAGATGAAGGGAGGATGAGGCGATGTGAGGATTGTAATGAGAATGGATTGGTGCCGTGCGGAAGCTGCCTTGCGTTTTCGTTCGGCTGAGAAAAAAAGGAGAGATTTTGAGGGGGTGAAGAAATGAAACTGTGTGTATTTTGATTGTGGTATGTTTCAATTTCTTATTTTTTTTGGGGAATTAGTTATAATATGTCGTTGACTGTAATCAGTAAGTATTCAGATTTCAGTTTTATTGACTTGGGTATTGATGCAGGGTTTGTGCATAAATTGGAGAAGTATGAATACATCCTGAGTTATGGCTTTGTAATTTGTAAGATTATCGCTTTTCTAGCTGTACATATGTTCAGTTTTTTTCTCAGATCTGCTGTTTTCTGTGACTTAGTTGAATGGGTTTATGTTTTGAAAGTTTTTTTGCAAGGGTTGTATGGTAACAGTTTTAGCAGCTTTAGTAAATCATGTAAATTAAATCCAGGATTCAAGGCAAAACTGAGTAGAAATCGAGAAAGAATTGGTTTTACTAAATCCTAGATTTAAAATTGTCATTTTTTCAAGATTTTACTTAAATCACTTATCATTCAATCCTTTTATGTGATTTTGGGTAATGGTTTTGATAAAAATACATGTGATGGTTTAGAATCTTGTATAGATGAGCAGAATGTTAATTTAATATTAAAAAAAATGCTATTTTGCCACACCATAGCTCCCCAGGGGAAAATTATTACGTGCAGCTGACCAAACATCTAGATGATGGTTCGGATGAGGCCACGCCGCCGTGGATCACACAGCCTCCGGACCGTCATCCTTCAAGAGGGTGTTCTGAGTCAAGGCTTTTTTAAGTAAAAGCTTTGATTGTGCAGAATAAAGACAAATTATTTCGTTGATTTTGTTTATAGAGGCATGAACCAACAATCAAATGCATTGATTTGGTTCTAATTTTTTCCACCATTGTTTCAGTCTTTTGATATCACTTCTTACCCTTATTTTGATGGCAAGATTAAGGCTTTGTTTGGAGGAGCTTTAAAACTACTTTCCATTTCATGGAAAATAGTCTGCTCATTTTCAACTTCATTTGATTGATATACTTTCCTAAATGTGCTTCTCACAAGTTTCTTTTTGATAAAACAGCTTTTAAACAAATTTTTAGAAAAACAAAAGCAGAACCCAACAAGGCCTAAGCTTCCAATTTTGTTGAAAAGCTTCCATCTTTCTGAATTTTAGACAGATTTCTTCTTTCTGAGATCTCAGAAAGCTTAAAAATCTTTCTGAAAGCTTTTGGTTATGAACATGGTTCCTTTTTTTGCTTGGAAAAAAAAAAGGCAGGAACCGAAACTAACTGCTAATTTATCGTCAGTTTTCCACTACTCTTTATTAAGGTTGTAATTGAGCTGACTGTGTCATGAATTGGCCTTGGTGTGGTCTGGTCATATTGTTAGTTATTCATGTGTGGCTTGTGCTCCACCAGAGCTTTCATATACTAGTTTAAATTTTTAAGAATATATTATATATGATACAAGCGATTGTCAAGTTTATTATAGAGCATTCGACAAGTTATTTGTTAAACAATAAACGAGTTTATTCGTAAATATAAATAAACAATTTGAGCCATGTTTATGTTTGATTTGTAGCCTTTTAGTTTTTAAAAAATTACTTAAATTTGTTTATTTATTAACTTGAACGAATTTGAACGAGTATTAATCAAGCTGAGTTTGAGTTATTGGTAGCATGCAGTGGTTCATTTAGAGCCCTACTCTCTATTCAGCTTTCAGCAAGGTATCTGATAACTTACCCTCATTCTAAAGCTGCACAATCAGAATATTTTCCTTGCAAGCTTTTTCCAAATTTCCAACTTTGTATATATATTTCTGGTACAACTTAGGGTGTGGCTTCACATGACTAAAGTGATAGATCCATGTGATGATCTTTTTATAATGGTTCTTATTAATGTCTCCTTTTTAAAGTTTTGAATAAACCTCATGTTATATGGATCTTTGATGGCTTAAGAAATTGCTGAAGTGGAAAGATCCTTCATAATTCACTACATTAAGGCGGTGTTTGGCTCAAGCTTATAGTTACGTTAAATAAGTTTATCAAATTCCATAAACTCGAATTTATCAAATTTAGTGTACAACAGAGGAGCTCGCGAGCGACAATAGAATAAATCAGTCTTGCAATCAGATTTATTAAATCCAGATTTACATCGTGAAAGAGACGAAATGTGAGAAAAAAAACGGAACATGACAAAATTCAATTTAATAGAGCGTTGGATTTGGTTTTCATTTTTTTTAAATCTTGTTAATAATATGCTACCAAACAGTGCCTAAAAGGCAAAAAATCTTTTATATAATATTATTTATATAGCTTTCACAAATTTTGTCATGATTTTAGATTTTTTTTCTTTTATTCTTAAGGTGTTGCTCTTTTGTTTGGAGAAAATTTTATAATCATCATCATGATAATTAAATTTTCTTAGCAATTTAAAGAGTTTATCAATCTTCATTCTTCATTCACTCATATTAAAGCTATGTTAATTATTCTTCATTTTATTAGTGTGTGTTTTTCTTCTTCTTTTTTTTTTTGCACAAATTGTGATTTGGCTAGTAGATGGCCAAAAGCTTATAGGCCAGGTACTGGGCAAATACGAGATATGAAAAGAGATTGTCAGCCGAGCTGGCTAGACAGTTCAATCAATTGGCTCGATCAAAAAGTCATATCCAATGACTCGCCTAATTGATTAGTGCACAAATGTCCGACCAGACTGAAACAACTCAATAATTTACCAAAGAATCTTAACTCATACTACGGTGAGTTGGTCGAACTCCCCATAAGATCAACTCGCCTAAAAAGATCAGCTCACCTAAGAAGATCAAATCACTTCATGTTTGAGTTGAACGACATTGGAGTCACCAGTAGATTAAACTCGAGGAATGATATTTAATAAGGAACGATTGCCCATGCAGGAGAACCATGATAATATTAATTATAACGATCATTTGAAAAGAAGACGAAATAGAACAGGNTCTTAGCAATTTAAAGAGTTTATCAATCTTCATTCTTCATTCACTCATATTAAAGCTATGTTAATTATTCTTTTCATTTTATTAGTGTGTGCTTTTCTTCTTTTATTTTGTTGGCACAAATTGTGATTTGGCTAGTGGATGGCCAAAAGTTTATAGGCCAGGCCCAGGGCAAATACGACATATGAAAAGAGATTGTTAGCCGAGCTGGCTGGACAGTTCAATCAATGAGCTCAATCAAAAAGTTATGTCCAATGACCCGCCTAATTGATTAGTGCACAAATGTCCGACCAGACTGAACCAACTCAATAGTTTACCAAAGAATCTCAACCCATACTACGGTGAGTTGGTCAAACTCCCCATAAGATCAACTCGCCTAAAAAGATCAGCTCACCTAAGAAGATCAACTCACCTCATGGTTGAGTGACATTGGCGTCACCAGTAGATTAACCTCGAGGAACGATATTTAATAAGGAATGATTACCCATGCAGGAGAACCATGATAATATTAATTATAACGAGACGAAATAGAACAAAGATATCTTTGGATATGAGTGTAATGAGTTCTTATTTGGCAACACATAATCTAATCCCTCTATAAATATGAGTCATAGTTGTAATGTAAGGGAGGATCACCAGATGTTAAAAAAACACATTTTTTTTCTCATTTGTTATCTATTATCTTGGCTCAAAATCTTTCTTACTTTAACTATTTTTTTTTATGGTGTGGATCCATGGACAAATTAGGATCTAACAGATAGATTTGGTTTATTATGTTTCTTTCATAATCATTTATAATTAATTTAATTTTTTTCCCCTTATTATTATATTTATAACTTAGGGTCCGTTTGGGGCAGCTTGTGCGTTTCAGGATAAGCTGCTTATCCTGAAACGCGGCCCGCAGGCCTTCCGCAGGGGTCGACCTGCGGCTTGTATTTAGTGTAAAAACTCAAACGCAGTTTCGGATAAGCTGGCGAGACGCGCGAACCAAATGGTTAGGCTATTAATGATTTATGATTTGATCTCAAGTCAANTGGACAAATTAGGATCTAACAGATAGATTTGGTTTATTATGTTTCTTTCATAATCATTTATAATTAATTTAAAAAGTTTTCCCCTTATTATTATATTTTATAACTTAGGCTATTAATGATTTATGATTTGATCTCAAGTCAATACAACCCTGGCTCTACATCCCTTTCAATCTAATCTCAAGAGAAAATTGGCTTTATACTTAAAGTTAACATTAATATTTATGTAATAATTTATATTTTTATGTATATGTCATTTGAAAATTCATAGAAAAGTTCAATAACATATATAAAATTCTAAAACTTCCGGATTATATTGCAAAAAGTGCCNCTTTCTGAATTTTAGACAGATTTCTTCTTTCTGAGATCTCAGAAAGCTTAAAAATCTTTCTGAAAGCTTTTGCTTATGAACATGGTTCCTTTTTTTGCTTGGAAAAAATGAGGCAGAAACCCAAACTAACTGCTAATTTTATTGTCAGTTTTCCACTACTCTTTATTAAGGTTGTAATTGAGCTGACTGTTTCATGAATTGGCCTTGGTATGGTCTGGTCATATTGTAAGTTATTCATGTGTGGCTTGTGCTCCACCAGAGCTTTCATATACTAGTTTAAATTTTTAATAATCATATTTGATTTACACTTTATTTGTTTATATTAATTGAACAAGTACTTCAACTAATTAATAAACAAATTAAATGTTTAAATAAATAGTTAGTTTTTAATTATAAACGTATTGCCATATTATCATTACAAGTTATTAGTAAGTTTTTTTACAATAAAATAATATAAATAAGTCCTAACAAAATATTTTATTGAAATAAAAAAAAAATTGTATTTAATGTATATGAATATTGATATTAAATTATATTAAATATATAATTAAATAAGTTTTAGTTAATCAGATATTATTTAAGAATATATTATATAAGATACAAGCGATTGTCAAGTTTATTATAGAGCATTCGACAAGTTATTTGTTAAACAATAAACAAGTTTTCGTAAACGTAAATAAACAATTTGAACCGTGTTTATGTTTGATTTGTTTAGCATTTTAGTTCTTAAAAATAACTTAAATTTGTTTATTTATTAATTTGAACGAATTTGAACGAGTATTAATCAAGCTGAGTTTGAGTTATTCACACCATGCATTGGTTCATTTAGAGCCCTACTCTTTATTCAGCTTTCAGCAAGGTATCTGATAACTTACCCTCATTCTAAAGCTGCACAATCAGAATATTTTCCTTGCAAGCTTTTTCCAAATTTCCAACTTTGTATATATATTTCTGGTACAACTTAGGGTGTGGCTTCACATGACTAAAGTGATAGATCCATGTGATGATCTTTTTATAATGGTTCTTATTAATGTCTCCTTTTTAAAGTTTTGAATAAACCTCATGTTATATGGATCTTTGATGGCTTGAGAAATTGCTGAAGTGGAAAGATCCTTCATAATTCACTACATTAAGGCGGTGTTTGGCTCAAGCTTATATTTACGTTAAATAAGTTTAACAAATTTAGTGTACAACAGAGGAGATCGCGAGCGACAATAAAATAAATCAGTCTTGTAATCAGATTTAGTAAATCCAGATTTACATCGTGAGAAACGAAATGTGAGAAAAAAAAAACGGAAAATGACAAAATTCAATTTAATAGGGCGTTGGATTTGGTTTTTTTTTTTTTTTTTAAATTTTGTTGATAGTATGCTACCAAACACTGCCTAAAAGGCAAAAAAATCTTTTATATAATATTATTTATTTAGCTTTCACCAATTTTGTCATGATTTTAGATTTTTTTCTTTTATTCTTAAGGTGTTGCTCTTTTTTTTGGAGAAAATTTTATAATCATCATCATGATAATTGAATTTTCTTAGCAATTTAAAAAGTTTATCAATCTTCATTCTTCATTCACTTATATTAAAGCTATGTTAATTATTCTTTTCATTTTATTAGTGTGTGCTTTTCTTCTTTTTTTTTTTGGCACAAATTGTGATTTGGCTAGTGGATGGACAAAGGTTTATAGGCCGGACCCAAGGCAAATACAAGATATGACAAGAGATTGTTAGCCGAGCTGGCTAGACAGTTCAATCAATTGAATCAATCAAAAAGTTATGTCCAATGACTCGCCTAATTGATTAGTGCACATATGTCCGACCAGACTGAAACAACTCAATAATTTACCAAAGAATCTTAACTCATACTACGGTGAGTTGGTCAAACTCCCCATAAGATCAACTCGCCTAAAAAGATCAGCTCACCTAAGAAGATCAACTCACCTCATGGTTGAGTTGAACGACATTGGCGTCAACAGTAGATTAAACTCGAGAAACGATATTTAATAAGGAACGATTACTCATGCAGGAGAACAATGATAATATTAATTATAACGATCATCTGAAAAGAAGACGAAATAGATCAGAGATCTCTTTGGATATGAGTGTAATGAGTTCTTATTTGGCAACACATAATCTAATCCCTCTATAAATATGAGTCATATTTGTAATGTAAGGGAGGATCGCCAGATAATAAAAAAACACATTTTTTTATGGTGTGGATCCATGGACAAATTAGGATCTAACAATTAGATTTGGTTTATTATGTTTCTTTCATAATCATTTATAATTAATTTAACATTTTTCCCCTTATTATTATATTTTATAACAAGCTATTAATGATTTATGATTTGATCTCAAATAATACAACACTGGCTCTACATCTCTTTCAACCTAATCTCAAGAGAAACTTGGCTTTATACTTAAAGTTAACATTAATATTTATGTAATAATTTATATTTTTATGTATCTGTCATTTGAAAATTCACAGAAAAGTTCAATAAAATATATAAAATTCTAAAACTTCCGGATTATATTGCAAAAAGTACAGTCTTGGTAGTTCTCCAAGGCCTGAATTCTATACGCAATGCTGCTGTCAATGAAAGGAAAGTCAAACCTTAAAATAGATAGCTTAAGGCTGGTTTTGGTTGGTGACATCCAATATGATGTTTAACAATGAATTTAGTACATAAATGGCCTTTTCATTATAACATATTTCATACAGATTTCTTGTCCTTCAACCAAGATTATGAAAATTCAATATTTATAATCATCACCAAAAGTTATAATATTAAGCTTTTTGTCATATGGGTGAAATAATTTCAGATTTTGTTTAGGTTGTTATGTTCAAATCAGAGGAAAGTGAAGGCAATGATAAATATACGTATTTTATAATTTAATTAGGAATCAGGTAAATTTATATTCACTTTCTAGCTATTTACACACAAATTCCAACATCCAAATATAACCTTTTAAATAATTGATTCAAGTTGAAAGTGTAAATGAGTCATTAAAGAGTTGACATCTTTATTCGGCCCGTTTAAATAGCTATTCAAAAAATGCATGATCAAAGAGTTGTAATGTTCATGAGAATGAAAAAATGATTTGTAAAGACAACTATCATAAAATATAACATAAGATTATGTAGTATGATGAGTCAACATATGTTCATGAATATTCATAACTTTAGAGATAAACACATAACACAAATGCTTGCTCTCTATCTTACTCTCTTTCTCACTCACGCACACTCTCTCTCACACACACATGCAAACACACAATATGAGCATGATCCATCATATAAGAAAGTTTGACATATCCTATATCAAATCACTCATTAATTATGACCTTCTATGAAAATTTTTGAGCTCTTACGAAGTTTCACGACTTCAAACTATCACCAGTGAAACTTTAGTGCTTGCTGTTGAACGCCAAATAGAAAGCTTTTAGTATGACATCAGCCAATAGAACTCTTGAACTTCTTATCGGATACCTCTTCCGTTTATACCTCTATGTTTTTCGAATGGAGGAGAACGATTACTGTCCTTCAACATCATGTAATCATCTTTTTATATGATATTCAGAGGGCTAGATAATAAACTTATAAATATTAGATAGATATTTTAGGAATGTAAAAAAATACATAAAATAAATTCATGTAGTAGGTTTTGACTGTGTAACAAAATTTAATGAGATTAAATTATAATGTAGAGAGTCATCTATGTGTAGCCCTATACATTTTTAGTTGGCTTTCAACCTTCACAAAGTCCCATCTTTGTTTTACAATTTGTCAATACAAGTGCACATAAAATTGTCTTTATAAAACTATTTTCATATTACTCTTTCACAATTCAAATTTACTTTTTTACTTATGATTGCTTCAGGACTTTCAAATGTCATCAATTACTTATTGTACCTACTTTTTTTCACAAAAAGAAAAGGTAAAAAAAAGAGAGAAACATGCAATTCATTCACAAGGTTTAACATACAACAACAACAACAACATCAACAAGCCTTTATCCCACTAAGTGGGGTCGGCTACATGAATCCTTTTGTCTCCATTGTGTCCTACTAAGTGTCATATTTTCATTTAATTCCACTAAATTAATATCATTTTTTATACAAGATGCCCAGAATTTTTTTGATTTATATCTACCTTTATTAACATAGGTTGAATCTAAAACATCTACTCTTCTAACGTGATCATCAGATGATCAACGTTTAATGTGACCAAACCATCTAAGACGACTCTCTCTAATCTTATCTGTCATAGGAGCTACGCCAACCCTTTCATGGATATATTAGTTTCACATTTTGTCTCTTGCATAGCTACTCATCCACCTAATCACTCATTTTAGCAACACTTAACTTAGTTTTATGCTTCTCTTTTATAGGCCAACATTCTAGGTCATAAAACAATACAATTCTCGCCACCATCTTATAGAATTTTTCTTTAAGTCTAAGGGCTTCTATCACACAATAGGCTCGATGCATTGCTCCATTTAAACCAACCAACTTGAATTCTATTAATAACATCCCCATCTATATCACCATCACCTTGAACAATAGACCCAAGATATCTAAAACATTCACTCTTTTTAATGAGCTGATCATCCATTGTTACCATTCCACCATTAGATCTACTATTACTAAAATTACATTTCATATATTCAATTTTAGATCTACTCAAACGAAGACCTTTAGACTCAAAAGCAGACCTCCATAATTCAAGTTTTTCCTGAACCCTTTCTTTTTTCTTATACACAAGAAGGATATCATCAGCAAACACCAATGTACATTCACAACGCTTAACATAACTCCAAAAAATTCATTTAATCAACATGAATCATGGCATAACTGTCAAATCTCAAAGTATTCTAACCTTCTTAAATTAGAAAAGTCGAATTTAATTTCAAGAATAAGTTGAAGTTCATTATCCATCAATGCCTGACCACAACCTTGACACCACTAGTTGAACCCATATTTTTCATGTTGTGTAGCCAGCCTGCAATCCTCAAACGAACAATGTACACGACCTTATTGCCTCATTGATAACTCTCTTGATGTTCTTTGAGTTATGAAACACGGACACAAACACGAAACGACACGATATAGGAACACTCTACTTGAAAAAAAAATTAGGGCACGACACAACAGGGAAATGATTTAATATTTTATTAATTATTAATATAAAATATTTATTTTTTCTATTATTCTTTGTTAAAGACCACAAAAAAAAATCATTCAAGAATAGAATTTATTTTTCTAAATATAACTTGTATATGAAACCTCATGTATATAAAAATTAATTTTCAAAATTAGAAATATAATATATTTTTAAAAAATTCGTCCAACATATCCAGTAAAATTTAAAATATCATTCTTATTTAATTAATTAAGTTAAAATTTAAAAATTAGAACTATAAAAAGTATTAATTCATTAAAGAGTACAAAAGTTATAAACTATCGCTTAAAATTAGGACTGCTTTGACCCCACCTGGCTTTGACGAGTAGAAATTTCGGTGCAAGAATCACAAAGTTTGTGAGGAATTTGAATCAACTTCAACAAACATATTTGAATCCTGCTCAGGTCGTGACAAGAAGTGTATTGATTCTACTTTAGTGGGAGTAGGTTCGGCTTCGATGAACAAGAAAGAACTACAACACTCGGCTTCGACAAATGTAGGATGGACTTTTTAACTCTCAGCTTCGNTTGACCCCACCTGGCTTTGACGAGTAGAAATTTCGGTGCAAGAATCACAAAGTTTGTGAGGAATTTGAATCAGCTTCAACGAACATATTTGAATCCAGCTCAGATCGTGACAAGAAGCGTATTGATTCTACTTTAGTGGGAGTAGGTTAGGCTTCGATGAACAAGAAAGAACTACAACACTCGGCTTCGACAAATGTAGGATGGACCTTTTAACTCTCAGCTTCGACAAGCAAAAGAGAGAACTACTAATGATTGTCTTCAACGAATATTGGATGCACATTTGATGTTCGATTTTGATGAATATTAGAGGGAGTTTTAACATGACAGGAATGGAGGCGGCTTCGACTATGAGTTATAATTAGGGCTATACGTATATTTATAATTTTCTATTTCTTGTGTCATACTTTTCCCCAAATCGTGTAGAGCTCGTGTCCTATGAGGTGTTGAGGTATATCACTGATGTGTTCGAGTGTACGAAAAAATTTTTGATACATATTTCATAATGTAGGACAAGTGTCGGGGCTTATTAGACAAATATCAGTGTTTGATACTTGTCTGACAAGGTACGACACATTTTTAGAAGTGTGATGTAACAATCATTTAGACAAGTTGTGGCACCTAATTTGCATGGAATTCCCCATGGGGGGTGAAAATCAACTTTCATTTAGTCAATAGTTTTTTAGCAGTTTTCATCCCTAATTGAAGTTATCTACCAGCCCTCTCTACATTCAACAGTTGTTGCCAAGCATTCATGCCTAAGATTATATTAATTTGGGAAACTTTCTGTGCATATGTGATCTGTATAACTAGATCTTCCTGAATTTAGGATTTTGTGAAGAGCCTGGATAAATTAATAAGTCTCTTTTATGCAAATAACTAGATAAATTTCTTACTCGTAGAGAAAATAATATATATCTTTCATCATTAAAGATGTTTCTTTCGAGATTTGTTATAGAATTGACCGCTAATTGTTTTTGAAATAGTGTTGTGNTGAATAGTAAGAATTCTTAAATTGATAATCATACACCACAAAACAAAAAAGAGAAATTTACATACAAACCACACAAATTTTATGTATTTACATATCTAACACCTAAATTTTGATATTTACAATCTTAACACTATAGTGTCATAAACTTGTGAATAAAACTGTGTTTAACTTTTAAAAAAACAGTGATGTTGTATTTTTGATGTGATGTTAAGTTTTAAGCTGCATGCATGTAAATATTAGAATTTCTGTGTTGGATATGTAAATAAATAAGAATTGTGTGGTATGTATGTAAATTCCCCAACATAAAAACCAAGACTGGCAGATTCAAGCATGAAGCCCTTACTTAAACATCTTATCAAAATCATCCAAATCTTCAATATCAGCCCAATCATAGTCCAAGAAGCTGTCATCTCCTTCATTAGCATGGCCGAGCGGCTCAGGCTCACCGTCCACCTGCATTGCATCGCCAGTAGAAAGACTGCACGGTTTGCTTGNATGAAACACGGACACGAATATGACACGAACATGACACGACACAATATAGAAACACTCCATTTGAAAAAAAAAAAAAATAGGGCACGACACAATAGGAAAATGATTTAATATTTTATTAATTATTAATATAAAATATATTTTTTTTCTATTATTCTTTGTTAAAGACCACAAAAAAAAACATTCAAGAATTAAATTTATTTTTATAGNATGAAACACGGACACGAATATGACACGAACATGACACGACACAATATAGAAACACTCCATTTGAAAAAAAAATAGGGCACGACACAATAGGGAAATGATTTAATATTTTATTAATTATTAATATAAAATATTTTTTTTTCTATTATTCTTTGTTAAAGACCACAAAAAAAATCATTCAAGAATTATATTTATTTTTANAGAAATATAATATATATTTTTTTAAAATTCGTCCAACATATCCAGTAAAATTTAAAATATCATTCTTATTTATTTAATTAAGTTAAAATTTAACAATTAGAACTATAAAAAGTATTAATTCATTAAAGAGTACAAAAGTTATAAACTATCGCTTAAAACTAGGACATTGCTTTGACTCCACCTGGCTTTGACGAGTAGAAATTTCGGTGCAAGAATCACAAAGTTTGTGAGGAATTTGAATCAACTTCAACAAACATATTTGAATCCTGCTCAGGTCGTGACAAGAAGTGTATTGATTCTACTTTAGTGGGAGTAGGTTCGGCTTCGATGAACAAGAAAGAACTACAACACTCAGCTTCGACAAATGTAGGATGGACTTTTTAACTCTCAACAAGTAAAAGAGAGAACTGCTAATGATTGTCTTCAACAAATATTGGATGCACATTTGATGTTCGATTTTGATGAATATTAGAGGGAGTTTTAACATGACAGGAATGGAGGCGGCTTCGACTCTAGTTATAATTAGGGCTATACATATATTTATAAATTTCTATTTCTTGTGTCATGCTTTTCCCCAAATTGTGTAGAGCTCGTGTCCTATGAGGTGTTGAGGCATATCCCTGATGANTTATAATTAGGGCTATACATATATTTATAAATTTCTATTTCTTGTGTCATGCTTTTCCCCAAATTGTGTAGAACTCGTGTCCTATGAGGTGTTGAGGCATATCCCTGATGTGTTCGAGTGCACGAAAAATTTTTTGATACATATTTCATAATGTCGGACAAGTGTCGGGGCTTATTGGACAAATATCAGTGTTTGATACTTGTCTGACATGGGTATGACACATTTTTAGAAGTGTGATGCGGCAATCATTTAGACAAGTTGTGGCACCAAATTTGCATGGAATTCCCCGTGGGGGGTGAGAATCAACTTTCATTTAGTCAATAGTNAGTTGTGGCACCAAATTTGCATGGAATTCCCCGTGGGGGGTGAGAATCAACTTTCATTTAGTCAATAGTTTTAGCAGTTTTCATCCCTAATTGAAGTTATCTACCAGCCCTCTTTACATTCAACAGTTGTTGCCAAGCATTCATGCCTAAGATTATATTAATTTGGGAAACTTTCTGTGCATATGTGATCTGGATAACTAGATCTTCCTGAATTTAGGATTTTGTGAAGAGCCTGGATAAATTAATAAGTCTCTTTTATGCAAATAACTAGAAAAATTTCTTACTCGTAGAGCAAAGAATATATATCTTTCATCATTAAAGATGTTTCTTTCGAGATTTGTTATAGAATTGACCACTAATTGTTTTTTAAATAGTGTTGTAGCTTGATAAAACAAATTATGAAAATTTATTTCTCACTTGTGCATGTGGAGTTGTTGGAGCTTATACACTACAGTGTCTTAAAACCTTTTCCTTGTACTGTTGCATAGATTCAACAGTTATGCCATTGTCGGTTCATAATACAATGAAATTCACAAAATATCTCAATTGGTTCATATTACTCGTAAAGTAGATTCTAATCAAATCAAATATCTAGAAAAAGACAAACAAAAATTTCTCAAAAATGCCTAATTCGGAATCCAAATCTAAATTAATAAACTCATTAATCTTAATCCAACTTTAAGATTAGTTTAGATATGAATCCAAAATAATCATAAGAAACCATCAGAAAAAATTTTGTAAATATTACTCTCCAGCTGCTAATTACAGTTGATCTTTCTCAATCCCCTACCCTTCTGCTGAATTCTTCATGCTCCTCTATAACCAAATAAAAGGCATCTAAAGTGACAATTTAACATGGCACCACTCACACTTGGCAACAAAAATGTATAAACATCTTAAAAGTTTGTACTTCTCATCAAAGTTTCAGCCACTAACACTCAAATTCTGGAAATTTATTCAAGTTATGAAGAGTGTTTATACCACCAATCATATAAGCATGCACAAAAATATATGATTACAGTCCCCTTCAGAGAAAAGATAAAGACTAAAAGGGACATGGAAATGTGTTTGTAAGCAAAATACATGAGGTAATTTTCTAAATACATCTTTACTATTGCAGTCAAAAAAATATACACAAACTATTTCCATGAACTCAGGCTTATTTCTAAAAGATTTCAAGAACAATAGATTACCGGATTCACATGGAGGTGGCCATGGGCACATTCCCGTCTCCAATTGGCAGTGAGCAAGACCCAGAAGGATTGTGAAAGAGAAGGTGGGCAACGATCCGGTCAATGGGATTGGTAAATCTCTCTGAGTCTGGAATACTGGAGAATCTGCAAAATAAGTAGGATGCAAGTTCTTATATTACTAGATGTGAAGAAATTTATGTTTTATTTTTTAAAATAATATAAGACCTGTCATGATTGTTTGATTCTTCATCCATGGAAATCTCATATTCATCATTGTTCATGTCAGCACAACTTCTGTCGCTGGAACTCAACCTATCCTTGGCATTTCTGGCTAATCGAAATAAGCTATTGCGAATGTTGAGCTTAACTCTCAAATCTAACTGCAAAAAAAAAAAAAAAAAAACAGATTTCATCCCTAAATTCAAGTTCTTGGTATCTCTAGTATGACATGAAGACAAAAAGCAGACTTTAGACCTTTTGCAGAGTATATTGAAGCTGATGGTAGATGGCTACTTCTATGGAGCTGCCATTGATTGATTTAGACATCACCTGAGACTGATGTTGCTCTTCCAGATAGCTAACTTCAGGTGTTGACTGATTTAATTTATACTCTTCCGTGGAATCAATGGTGGTAGCATCCTGGGTCTGGTTCTTACTTGAACATTCCTGTGACACATTATCATCAGTGATGTAGATTTGAAGACCATATTGCTCACACAGCTTTTGTATTGCAAGCATATCCTGCATTTTCTGCCACCTTTTAAGCTTTTCAATCTTCTCTTGAGGTAGTGGTACAGCTGCTTCTGTTTTATTTGATATTTTATGGTTGTTTGAGTGGTTCAAGTTAGCTTTAAAAACATCATTTATAGGCTTATGCAGGATGCTTTGTACACATACTTGTGGTAATTTTCTAGCGTATTCAGATTCAGAAAACAAGAAGCCGTGAAAAAAAACCTTACTTGGCCCAAAGGTGGAGATTGAATAATATGCGAAGGATTCAGATTTGAAACTTGCGCTCCGGAGCTAGACATTTGTTGCTTTTCAGAACAATAGGAGTAGTTTTGACCTTGAAAAGAAGCACCCTTTCCTTCTTCTTCCTCCAGTGATCTCCAAGTTTGGCTCTGCCTGTCTGCCTGCAGAGGTGACGAGCAGCAACATGAGTATTCTAATTACATTGTAATTATAGCCCCAACAAGACCATTAAAGGGAGAGTGAAAGAAGGAGAATTTTACTTAAATAGAGAATTCAAACTCCATGTTCTATAGGTATACAACTTCATGGTTACTAAGGTCATAACAGCATGCTATGAAGAAACATGGGCACTATTTTTCTACTAAACAACATTTTTTTTAGGAAGATTTACATACGTACCACTCAATTCCAATGTATATACATATCTAACACCCAAACTTCAATTTTTACATACATATGTTACACATATCTAAGAAAGGCAGAGGTAAACCTAGGAAGGCTTGGGCTTATTGTATAAAAAATGGTCTTAATTTATTAGAACTAAATGAAAATATGACACTAAATAGGACGCAAAGGAGAAAAAGGAATCATGTAGCCGACCCCACATAGTGGGATTAAGGCTTTGTTGTTGTTGTATACCATCTTACCTATACGTGAAAAGGTGTATTTCACATTTTAAAAGTTAAAATAGTGCTATTTTTTATGTGATATGAAAGATTTGTGTGGCATAGATATAAAAAGTAAAGTTTAGATGCTAGATATGTAAATAGGTTGGAATTGGGTGGTATGCATTTAAATGCCCCCTTTTCTTTAATATGTTTAAGATGAGCATGCAGATCAGAAGTAATTTAAAATTTATCTTGTCCGATATCTAACTTCGAATTTCACAAATTTCATGCTAATAAATGCATTCAATACGTTTGATTTCCCTTCAGCTTTAACGGTAAGATCTGCTCTCAGTCAAAGCGAATAAGCAAAAGTTGTCAACAAATCACCTTCTTTGTAAGCAAAAATTTGGCATTTGCGTCAGAGTGTTCAGAGGACTGTTCCATGGAGATCAGCACACCCTATAAACCAAAGAAACCAGAATGATCATCTTTTTCTCTCAAAATTAACATTATAAAGTGAAAATTAGTTTGTAAAATGCACTGCTACGTTGAAACTTACAGGCCCTGCAATTAACTGAGAATTTTCACTGTGGATTTCCTCGTATCTACAAATGGAATCATTGTTTCTGTAGTAGTTTGCAGATAAAGACCAATCAAAATTCAAAATAAAACAATGAATAGTAAGAATTCTTAAATTGATAATCATACACCACAAAACAAAAAAGAGAAATTTACATACAAACCACACAAATTTTATGTATTTACATATCTAACACCTAAAATTTGATATTTACAATCTTAACACTATAGTGTCATAAACTTGTGAATGAAAATGTGTGTTTAACTTTTAAAAAAACAGTGATGTTGTATTTTTGATGTGATGTTAAGTTTTAAGTGGCATGCATGTAAATATTAGAATTTCTGTGTTGGATATGTAAATACATAAGAATTGTGTGGTGTGTATGTAAATTCCCCAACATAAAAACCAAGACTGGCAGATTCAAGCATGAAGCCCTTACTTAAACATCTTATCAAAATCATCCAAATCTTCAATATCAGCCCAATCATAGTCCAAGAAGCTGTCATCTCCTTCATCAGCATGGCCGAGCGGCTCAGGCACACCATCCACCTGCATTGCATCGCCAGTAGAAAGACTGCACGGTTTGCTTAAAGGTACTATATCCATGTTAGGAAACAGCTCGTTAGATTTCTTATATCGAGCCATGGTTCCCACTCCTGGGTACAGGTTAGATGCATCAGCAAAATCATTCATGAACTCAGTCAACACAGAATCCTGATCACTTCCACCATTAAGAGTGCTGCTTAAGTAGGGCAAATCAGGCCATGAATCCATTTGAAGGCTTGAATTATTACAATCTTGACATGAATTATCAGATCTCAACTCCATGTCGCAATTGAGAAAGTCGTGTTTAGCTCCAGATGTTTGGGACTTTGACCATTCAGTGTTCCTAGCTTCATCTCTTTCCGTCTTTCTACACCCTCCAAATGTGAGCAAACTATTTCCTTCATTCATTGATAGTGGCAAAATTTGATCTTCATTCTTTTTAGGTTTGTTCCATAATGGAACTCCGACCTGAAAGTTTAACAGCTGTTACATACAATATCTTAAATGCTTCAAGAACGCAAGAGTAAAATGATAGTACAAGAATAGGGAAATTTACCTACATGCTGCACAATTCTTAGCATACATATCTAACACCCAAGTTTGATATTTACACTTAAAACACCTTGATGTTATAAACTGATGCATGAAAAGGTGTGTTTAAACTTTAAAAAGAAAATGTTGGTGGTATTTTTGATGTGATGTTAAAGATTTGAGTGGTATGCATGTAAATATGATCCTTTAGAATTTAGATATGTAAAAATATAAGAATTGTTTGGTATGAATGTAAATGCCACAAAAAAAAAATATTATTTTTCTATATTAGCAAGCACACAAGGTAGATTAAACCAGTTACACAACATGACTTCTCTTTACACACCATATGAGATGGACTATCATCCATAATGAGGCGAAGCATTCATCAAATTTTATACAACCACGCAAACTTTACTGGTGGAACACCGGGCATGATAATGCCAATCTTATAGCTTAAAGTTGCTCAACTGATCGGTATGAGATTTTTGACTTGAACAGGGTTCAGAGTGCGACTCTGCTAACATAGGTGAGTTTTTGGCTATATTGGCTTGGGCAAGCAGAGGATGAATAATTGTTCCTCAAATCTCATGTATCTTGAAGAATAAAAAAACTAGGTTTGTCAAAAACTCACATTTCGCGACCAACAAAATAATTAGGTTTGTCAAAATCTCAAGTTTCACTCAACAGTCGACATTCATTATGTTCCTCTGACTTCCGATCCTTTTATATATAAATTTTGAAGGCATTGGTTTTCATTCTCAATCATTTTCAACCTTGGGCTCTGCTTTCATTCGTTCCTCTGAAATCTCAATAGATAACTATCTTGGCAAACCAATTCAGTCGATCATTAACTAGTTGAGGAGAACACATAGAAGAGGGTGTGATGGAAGATTCCATTCTAGATACACCAAATACAAGTGTATTGGTTTTCAAGATGTTGGCTAGAATTACTGTGTCCGTGATGGGATTTGCTCCCCTCTCGATGATGACATTCCTAGCCAAGTTGCTAATGTCTCGAGCAAATGAATCAGGAATATCATCATTCCTAGGAAGAGGCAGATGTCATGAAGTCATCATCTCAAGGGAAAGTGATGATGAGATCAACATTAATGAGACGTTTTCATCCTAGGTGTGATTTTTGATGGATGGTGAAGTAAAACATGGTGCTAACAAGCCGACTAATCAAAGAAAAGTTGATTATAATGAAGCCATCGTCCTAAGTTGACAACTTGTGAGAAGAGCTCCGCATTAGTGAGTCACTATCTAAGGCAGATGACTCGAAGAATAACAAAGGAAAAGCTAATGTTAATGAGCAAGCTGCTTATGGATCCTCATAATTTTCAAATGGAGATCGGAAAACCATATTTGGAGTTTATAAAATCTCCTTCATTGCTCCTTCAATGTCTAGAGGACAAGAAGGCCACTCAAGGGTAGGTCAATGAATTTTTATCACCAAAGACTTTGTTGAGCAATGTGCTTAAATGCCACAATCTGCTAGGTCTAGCGTGTAAGCTCATGTCATGATGTTCTTAGGCGTAGAGGATGAGGGTGCATAACTGGAAGCCAACGTCGTCAACATTCAAGGTTGCTAACTGGGTGGGAAACAGATGGTCTTCCAACATCTCCAAATCGCTACCTATGACAGAGTTAACAAAGCATCATGAGTTGGCGTCTCTCATATAATCTCCATGGAGAATGCATCAATCTTTTTTTTTTTTTTTTTTGGTTCCCAGCATGGCTTGGATGGGTCTTCTGTTTAGGAGAGTCGCATTTGTGGCCCCAACTTTTTGACAGTGGTTGAGGCTGGACCTTTTGTGTAGCTTTTATAGCTCTTTTTGTAATTTTATATTAATGCAAAATGTACACCCTTCATCAAGAAGCAAGATAAATAAAAAAAAATTTCAATAAGTTAAATCAAATGATACACATAGCTAATGGTGTCATGGTAAATAGGGCTGTCAAAAGAGCTCGTTGTTTGAGAACAATTCGTGTTCGGCTCGCCAGAGAGTTCGTGTTTGATTTGTTCGATAAGTAAACGAAACGAACACGAACAATTTTTTTTTTCGTTTAGTTTATAAACGAATCAAACACGAACAATCATGGGGTTGATTGTGTTCAAATTGTTAGTGTTCGAAATATAAAATAATTTAAAAAAATTATAAATATATAATTTATCATATTTTAAAAAATTAAATCCTATAAATTTAATAAATAATAAATTAATAATAATATTATATTAATGTTAGTTGTATAAATAATATAATATAAGTTATATAATTAATATAATATATTAATAAATTACATATATAAACAAAAAAAAATCCTAAGCCACTTTACCCCAATCGGCCTCCCCTTCTCTTCTCGAAAGCTTTAGGTTTCGACCGCCTCCCCTTCTCTTGATTCTTCTCCTTCTCTCAAAATCGCGAAAAGCTTTCGGCCACGAGAGCTTAGGGTTTGTCGTTCTTGTTCTTTCTCTAATTTCTACTTATGTTATCTTCGATAAAGTTTCTTTATCCTCGATGAGTCGGCGACTCGACGTTGGATCGACTGCTCGGTATTCTTGCTTGGTTGCTCGATATTCTTGCTTGTTTGCTTGTAAGGCTACCAAGCTATCATCTTTGAGTATCTTTTCTTTAATATTTCATATTTATCTTCAGGTTCACCTTTTATCTTGAATTTTCTTATATTTCTTTTAGATTTATTTAGTTTTTTTGAGTGAAACCTAGTTTTTGAAGTTTTTGGGAGCGGAATCTTGCATATTGCCTTTAGATCTGAATTTTTTTATGGATGAGATTTGATATTATGGTTTTGTTGTGAGATGTGCTTCGACTACTGTGCATTTGTGTTGTGATTCATACAGGTTTAAGAATTAATTTCATACAGATTTAAGCTTTTGAAAAAATTTTCAAACATTTCAAATATTTCAAACATTTCAAATTAATTTCAAACAAACCAAACCGAACATGAACAGTAACTTCATGAACAATTTTGAATGCGAGTCTATTTCAAACTCACTTAATTTCAAACGAACCGAACGCGAACACAAGCTCTGTTCATTTTTGTTCGCTTCGTTTACAGCCCTAATGGTAGAGTAGCCAAAGTATTTTGAGGTATGAGAGTATGTTTTTGAACTCATCTAAGTCAGATAGTCCTCTATTAGATATGATTAGTCAAAGGTGAAGAAGTTGACATTTCCCTCACGTACGGAATTGTTGTCTTGGCCACCCTATCACGGTTCCTTCTCCCCACTATTTTCACAATCACCCCATCTTAAGATTATTGCCTGTCACGTTCTTTCGAGGTGGTGAGAGAGGAAGATAAGAAGTGCACAAAATCCTATTAGGTGTGAAATAAAATATTGTAATTGAATTTTGTGTCATACCGCATCATGAACTTCTCATAGATGTGAAATAAAAAGTGCTCACCATATAGATGTAAAGTCAGCCCATCACTTTGCATAATAGCAATCAGAAAAAAATTTAAGTAGCAAGTTGTCAAATTACCATGTATACGAGTTATCAAGATGACGGCACCATGAGTCAGACCTTGAATGGGTTTCTTGACTACGCTGGCAGCAAAGTCTTTGTTCTTTTGAGTTGCTTGACAGCACTCTAAGGATTTACTGATCTGTTCTGGTTTGAGCCAGTCAAAACCATTGAAGCCTTGCTTACAATAGTTTGATGATACGGTACTAATGGGTAATAAACCATCAAAACATAAACCCTCTTGCTAGATGTGAACATAATCCAATCATCCCCAATATCATATCAATCCTAACATCCGATTAAAGCAAGAAGGACCTGTCCAATGAAACCACTCATCAACATCTCCACTGTTCATCCCACTTAAAACTGATCTGAAATCATCCTCCTTAAACTTCCCCGTTCTTCAAACTCCAAAAGACGGACCTCCCAAAAAATAAAACAAAACCCTAAAATCTAATACCAGAAACAGGGCAATCAGCACAGTAGATGAACCAACAAAAAGTTAAACAAATAATAATAATAATAAAACTAAACAGCAATCCTAAAGATCCCCCATCCAGAAATCCACAACAAAAATCACTAAAAAGATCGCAAACAATCGAATCAGAGCTGCAGAAGAAAACGAAAAAGAAAAGAACCGATAGGAAGCGTAACCTGGTACTGATCGTTAACCTGGTACTGATCATTCCAGTTGAACATCTTCGAATCGCCAAACGGAATCACGCTTATCAGAATCTAAAACCTTCGCACTGAGCGGCGAGATCTTCCAGCAGGCCGCAAACCCTATTAAGTAATCGCGGAAACAGAGGAACCAAACAAACACTTTTCTATGAGTAATAGGTCTCTAGTGTCCGCACGCGGAAGAAACGGCGCGAAGGTGACACGTGTTTGGCAGTATACAGAGTCGTGGCCTCAAGTGCTGTTATAGATCAAATCCCGCGTTGTTATTGGCCAAGCTGTCCTGCGCATTTCATTCGCGGATCAATTTCCATCCCCTCGGATTGTAAACTATTTATTATTTTAATGGAAGACTTTTTCCAATTATATAGATAAAGATTTTTTTTTTTTTTTGTTTTATTTAACTTATTAAGCATTTCGATTTTGTTTGTATGAACATTTGTATCTTCGGGTTTAAAAAAATTATTTAAGAAAAATATCTGAGTTATTATTAAGTCTACTATATCATATTATATCAAAATTAGAAGGACCAATTTTTTTAAAATAAAATTTTGAGATATTATTTTTGGATAAGGAGTACGCAAAGATAAAATGATTTGAATACAATAAAGAAGTATGATACCGCTGACAAATTTTTATCATTCAACACGAATTTTAAGGCATGACACGAATCTCGAGGTAATTTTTTAAGCAAGAAATATTCAAATTTCAATTAAAAGTCGTCTAGAACTTCGATTTTAGTAAACTTATAGTCAAATTGACCGGCTCGATTAGACGGACCTAATGATATCAAAAGTAGTCAAATCAAGCTTAGATCAAATCATTAAATCACTCTTGAAAGTTTTTCGGACATATTTAGAATGTCAAACGAATATCGAATCTGCAAGTCTATAACCGAATCGAGCGTTTCGACAAGACAAATCCAGTGAGCCTAAAATTGCTCAATTATGACATAGTTAAGTCACCCGAATGTCCATCAAAGGTCATTTGATCGAAGGAAGTTCTTCGGACTGTCTGATCAAAGTTGTGAATATTTGTGCATTAATTGCATCTAGATACTATAAATAGAGTCACACTCCTCTCATGAGGAGAATGATAATTTGAGATATGAGGAAAAACTTGAAGTTTTGAGAAGAAGCTGAAGTTTGGCACCACTCCTGTCATTGTCGATCGTCTCCAACCACCATTGATCATCGTCGACCACAATTAATTGTTGTTGACTGTCGTCTACCGCCACCTGCCAACCTCCACCGATCTCCATTAGTTGTCGCTCACTTCTTACAGCTAATTCATTCACATGTCAACATTTTAATTCAGAAAACTATGTAACAATTTCCTGCATGTAGGACAATGGGTCTCTGTAATCATTAACTTACAGTGAATTTTTTCAACTATGCCAAGCCGCCTGGTTTTTCCTTTTACCGGTGTTCGACTTAAAAACTTCTAGTGTCACTACTAGTTATTTTCTTTTATTTGAGTGTTCGTTGAATTCTCATGCAATGATAAAACGATAATTCATTACTCTACCTCCGCGAATTTTCTAGCACACAACAGTTTGGCGTCGTCTATGGAAATTAGAGAATTCTCATCACTAAAATACTTGTACGAATTGTTGCATGGTCACTAGACATAACACTCGGAACAACAAAGCATATCGCTCCAACACCCATCATTCCAGAAGATGGTCACGGAAACAAGGTCATCAAGCCTCCGCATCCTCCTACTCCATAAGGTACTACCCCGCTAAAGAAGGTGACTTGGGTCATTCTCTGGAAGATCGAATACNATTGAGAAAGTCGTGTTTAGCTCCAGATGTTTGGGACTTTGACCATTCAGTGTTCCTAGCTTCATCTCTTTCTGTCTTTCTACACCCTCCAAATGTGAGCAAACTACTTCCTTCATTCACTGATAGTGGCAAAATTTGATCTTCATTCATTTTAGGTTTGTTCCATAATGGAACTCCGACCTGAAAGTTTAACAGCTGTTACAATATCTTAAATGCTTCAAGAACGCAAGAGTAAAATGATAGTACAAGAACAGGGAAATTTACCTACATGCCGCACAATTCTTAGCATACATATCTAACACCCAAGTTTGATATTTACACTTAAAACACCTTGATGTTATAAACTGATGCATGAAAGGTGTGTTTCAACTTTAAAAAGAAAACGTTGGTGGTATTTTTGATGTGATGTTAAACATGTAAATATGATCCTTTAGGATTTAGATATGTAAAAATATAAGAATTGTGTGGTATGAATGTAAATGCCCCATAAAAAATATTATTTTTCTATATTAGCAAGCACACAAGGTAGATTAAACCAGTTACACAAAATGACTTCTCTTTACACACCATATGAGATAGATTATAATCCATAATGAGGCGAAGCATTCATCAAATTTTATACAACCACACAAACTTTACTGGTGGAACACCGGGCATGATAATGCCAATCTTATAGCTTAAAGTTGCTCAACTGATCGGTATGAGATTTTTGACTTGATCAGGGTTCAGAGTGCGACTCTGCTAACATAGGTGAGTTTCACTCAATTTGGCTATATTGGCTTGGGCAAGCAGAGGATGAATAATTGTTCCTCAACTCTCATGTATCTTAAAGAATAAAAAAACTAGGTTTGTCAAAAACTCACATTTCCCGACGAACAAAATAATTAGGTTTGTCAAAATCTCAAGTTTCACTCAACTGTCAACATTCATTATGTTCCTCTGACTTCCGATCCTTTTATATATAAATTTTGAAGGCATTGGTTTTCATTCTCAATCATTTTCAACCTTGGGCTCTGCTTTCATTCGTTCCTCTGAAATCTCAATAGATAACTATCTTGGCAAACCAATTCAGTCGATCATTAACTAGTTGAGGAGAACACATAGAAGAGGGTGTGATGGAAGCTTCCATTCTAGATACACCAAATACAAGTGTATTGGTTTTCAAGATGTTGGCTAGAATTACTGTGTCCGTGATGGGATTTGCTCCCCTCTCGATGATGACATTCCCAGCCAGGTTGCTAATGTCTCGAGTAAATGAATCAGGAATTTCATCATTCCTAGGAAGAGGCGAATGTCATGAAGTCATCATCTCAAGGAAAAGTGATGATGAGATCAACATTAATGAGACGTTTTCATCCTAGGTGTGATTTTTTATGGATGGTGAGTAAAACATGGTGTTAACAAGCCGACTAATCAAAGAAAAGTTGATTATAATGAAGCCATCGTCCTAAGTTGACAACTTGTGAGAAGAGCTCCGCATTAGTGAGTCACTATCTAAGGCAGATGACTCGAAGAATAACAAAGGAAAAGCTCATGTTAATGAGCAAGCTGCTTATGGATCCTCATAATTTTCAGNGATCAACATTAATGAGACGTTTTCATCCTAGGTGTGATTTTTGATGGATGGTGAAGTAAAACATGGTGCTAATAAGCCGACTAATCAAAGAAAAGTTGATTATAATGAAGCCATCATCCTAAGTTGACAACTTGTGAGAAGAGCTCCGCATTAGTGAGTCACTATCTAAGGCAGATGACTCGAAGAATAACAAAGGAAAAGCTAATGTTAATGAGCAAGCTGCTTATGGATCCTCATAATTTTCAAATGGAGATCGGAAAACCATATTTGGAGTTTATAAAATCTCCTTCATTGCTCCTTCAATGTCTAGAGGACAAGAAGGCCACTCAAGGGTAAGTCAATGAATTTTTATAACCAAAAACTTTGTTGAGCAATGTGCTTAAATGCCACAATCTGCTAGGTCTAGCGTGTAAGCTCATGTCATGATGTTCTTAGGCGAAGAGGATGAGGGTGCATAACTGGAAGCCACCGACGTCAACATTCAAGGTTGGCTAACTGGGTGGGAAACAGATGGTCTTCCAACATCTCCAAATCGCTACTATGACAGAGTTAACAAAGCATCATGAGTTGGCGTCTCTCATATAATCTCCATGGAGAATGCATCAATCTTTTTTTTTTTTTTTTTTGGTTCCCAGCATGGCTTGGATGGGTCTTCTGTTTAGGAGAGTCGCATTTGTGGCCCCAACTTTTTGACAGTGGTGGAGGCTGGACCTTTTGTGTAGCTTTTATAGCTCTTTTTGTAATTTTATATTAATGCAAAATGTACACCCTTCATCAAGAAGCAAGATAAATAAAAAAAAAAAAAAATTCAATAAGTTAAATCAAATGATACACATAGCTAATGGTGTCATGGTAAATAGGGCTGTAAAAAGAGCTCGTTGTTTGAGAACAGTTCGTGTTCGGCTCGCCAGAGAGTTCGTGTTTGATTTATTCGATAAGTAAACGAAACGAACACGAACAATTTTTTTTTTCATTTAGTTTATNTTTTTTTTTTTTGTTCCCAACATGGCTTGGATGAGTCTTTTGTTTAGGACAGTCACATTTGTGGCCCCAACTTTTTGACTGTGGCGGAGGCTGATGCCAATCACACTGCACCTTTTGTGTAGTTTTTATAGCTCTTTTTGTAATTTTATATTAATGCAAAACGTACACCCTTCATCAAGAAGCAAGATAAATAATAAAAAAATTTTCAATAAATTAAATCAAATGATACACATAGCTAGTGGCATCATGGTAAATAGGGCTGTCAAAAAAGCTCGTTGTTTGAGAACAGTTCGCGTTCAACTCGCCAGAGAGTTCGTGTTTGATTTTTTCGATAAGTAAACGAAACAAACACGAACAATTTTTTTTTCCGTTCAGTTTATAAACGAATCAAACACGAACAATCATGGGGTTGATTGTGTTCGAATCATTAGTGTTCGAAATATAAAATAATTTAAAAAAATTATAAATATATAATTTATCATATTTTAAAAAATTAAATCCTATAAATTTAATAAA
>JXCR01007807.1:303603-319150 GCA_002079205.1 Phalaenopsis hybrid cultivar | reverse complement strand
CTTTTCATGCATCAGTTTATAACATCAAGGTGTTTTAAGTGTAAATATCAAACTTGGGTGTTAGATATGTATGCTAAGAATTGTGCAGCATGTAGGTAAATTTCCCTGTTCTTGTACTATCATTTTACTCTTGCGTTCTTGAAGCATTTAAGATATTGTATGTAACAGCTGTTAAACTTTCAGGTCGGAGTTCCATTATGGAACAAACCTAAAAAGAATGAAGATCAAATTTTGCCACTATCAATGAATGAAGGAAATAGTTTGCTCACATTTGGAGGGTGTAGAAAGACGGAAAGAGATGAAGCTAGGAACACTGAATGGTCAAAGTCCCAAACATCTGGAGCTAAACACGACTTTCTCAATTGCGACATGGAGTTGAGATCTGATAATTCATGTCAAGATTGTAATAATTCAAGCCTTCAAATGGATTCATGGCCTGATTTGCCCTACTTAAGCAGCACTCTTAATGGTGGAAGTGATCAGGATTCTGTGTTGACTGAGTTCATGAATGATTTTGCTGATGCATCTAACCTGTACCCAGGAGTGGGAACCATGGCTCGATATAAGAAATCTAACGAGCTGTTTCCTAACATGGATATAGTACCTTTAAGCAAACCGTGCAGTCTTTCTACTGGCGATGCAATGCAGGTGGATGGTGTGCCTGAGCCGCTCGGCCATGCTGATGAAGGAGATGACAGCTTCTTGGACTATGATTGGGCTGATATTGAAGATTTGGATGATTTTGATAAGATGTTTAAGTAAGGGCTTCATGCTTGAATCTGCCAGTCTTGGTTTTTATGTTGGGGAATTTACATACATACCACACAATTCTTATTTATTTACATATCCAACACAGAAATTCTAATATTTACATGCATGCAGCTTAAAACTTAACATCACATCAAAAATACAACATCACTGTTTTTTTAAAAGTTAAACACAGTTTTATTCACAAGTTTATGACACTATAGTGTTAAGATTGTAAATATCAAAATTTAGGTGTTAGATATGTAAATACATAAAATTTGTGTGGTTTGTATGTAAATTTCTCTTTTTTGTTTTGTGGTGTATGATTATCAATTCAAGAATTCTTACTATTCATTGTTTTATTTTGAATTTTGATTGGTCTTTATCTGCAAACTACTACAGAAACAATGATTCCATTTGTAGATATGAGGAAATCCACAGTGAAAATTCTCAGTTAATTGCAGGGCCTGTAAGTTTCAACATAGCAGTGCATTTTACAAACTAATTTTCACTTTATAATGTTAATTTTGAGAGAAAGATGATCATTCTGGTTTCTTTGGTTTATAGGGTGTGCTGATCTCCATGGAACAGTCTTCTGAACACTCTGACGCAAATGCCAATTTTTTGCTTACAAAGAAGGTGATTTGTTGACAACTTTTGCTTATTCGCTTTGACTGAGCATATCTTACTGTGAAATCTGAAGGGAAATCAAACGTATTGAATGCATTTGTTAGCATGAAATTTGTGAAATTCGAAGTTAGATAGCGGACAATATAAATTTTAAATTACTTCTGATCTGCATGCTCGTCTTAAACATATTAAAGAAAACGGGGCATTTAAATGCATACCACCCAATTCCAACCTATTTACATATCTAGCATCTAAACTTTACTTTTTATATTTATGCCACACAAATCTTTCATATCACATAAAAAATACCACTATTTTAAATTTTAAAATGTGAAATACACATTTTCATGTATGGGTAAGGTGGTATACAAAAACAACAACAACAAAGCCTTAATCCAACTATGTGGGGTCGGCTACATGATTCCTTTTTCTCCATTGCGTCCTATTTAGTGTCATATTTTCATTTAGTTCTAATAAATTAAGATCATTTTTTATACAATAAGCCCAAGTCTTCCTAGGTTTACCTCTGCCTTTCTTAGATATGTGTAACATATGTATGTAAAAATTGAAATTTGGGTGTTAGATATGTATATACATTGGAATGGAGTGGTACGTATGTAAATCTTCCTTAAAAAATGTTGTTTAGTAGAAAAATGGTGCCCATGTTTCCTCATAGCATGCTGTTATGACCTTAGTGACCATGAAGTTGTATACCTACAGAACATGGAGTTTGAATTCTCTATTTTAAGTAAAATTCTCCTTCTTTCACTCTCCCTTTAATGGTCTTGTTGGGGCTATAATTACAATGTAATTAGAATACTCATGTTGCTGCTCGTCACCTCTGCAGGCAGACAGGCAGAGCCAAACTTGGAGATCACTGGAGGAAGAAGAAGGAAAGGGTGCTTCTTTTCAAGGTCAAAACTACTCCTATTGTTCTGAAAAGCAACAAATGTCTAGCTCCGGAGCGCAAGTTTCAAATCTGAATCCTTCGCATATTATTCAATCTCCACCTTTGGGCCAAGTAAGGTTTTTTTTTCATNAAACTACTCCTATTGTTCTGAAAAGCAACAAATGTCTAGCTCCGGAGCGCAAGTTTCAAATCTGAATCCTTCACATATTATTCAATCTCCACCTTTGGGCCAAGTAAGGTTTTTTTTCATGGCTTCTTGTTTTCTGAATCTGAATACGCTAAAAAATTACCACAAGTATGTGTACAAAGCATCCTGCATAAGCCTATAAATGATGTTTTTAAAGCTAACTTGAACCACTCAAACAACCATAAAATATCAAATAAAACAGAAGCAGCTGTACCACTACCTCAAGAGAAGANTGTACAAAGCATCCTGCATAAGCCTATAAATGATGTTTTTAAAGCTAACTTGAACCACTCAAACAACCATAACAAACAACCATAAAATATCAAATAAAACAGAAGCAGCTGTACCACTATCTCAAGAGAAGTTTGNTGAGTGTTAGGCTCAACATTCGCAATAGCTTATTTCGATTAGCCAGAAATGCCAAGGATAGGTTGAGTTCCAGCGACAGAAGTTGTGCTGACATGAACAATGATGAATATGAGATTTCCATGGATGAAGAATCAAACAATCATGACAGGTCTTATATTATTTTAAAAAATGGAACATAAATTTCTTCACATTTAGTAATATAAGAACTTGCATCCCACTTATTTTGCAGATTTTCCAGTATTCCAGACTCGGAGAGATTTACCAATCCCATTGACCGGATCGTTGCCCACCTTCTCTTTCACAATCCTTCTGGGTCTTGCTCACTGCCAATTGGAGACGGGAATGTGCCCATGGCCACCTCCATGTGAATCCGGTAATCTATTGTTCTTGAAATCTTTTAGAAATAAGCCTGAGTTCATGGAAATAGTTTGTGTATATTTTTTTGACTGCAATAGTAAAGATGTATTTAGAAAATTACCTCATGTATTCTGCTTACAAACACATTTCCATGTCCCTTTTAGTCTTTATCTTTTCTCTGAAGGGGACTGTAATCTTCATATATTTTTGTGCATGCTTATATGATTGGTGGTATAAACACTCTTCATAACTTGAATAAATTTCCAGAATTTGAGTGTTAGTGGCTGAAACTTTGATGAGAAGTACAGACTTTTAAGATGTTTATACAGTTTTGTTGCCAAGTGTGAGTGGTGCTATGTTAAATTGTCACTTTAGATGCCTTTTATTTGGTTATAGAGGAGCATGAAGAATTCAGCAGGAGGGTAGGGGATTGAGAAAGATCAACTGTAATTAGCAGCTGGAGAGTAATTTTTAGAAATTTTTTTCTGATGGTTTCTTATGATTATTTTGGATTCATATCTAAACTAATCTTAAAGTTGGATTAAGATTAATGAGTTTATTACTTTAGATTTGGATTCCGAATTAAACATTTTTGAGAAATTCTGTTTCTCTTTTNTATATAAAATATATTGTAAAATAAGAAATAATTATATGCTTAGGCTATTTTTATATGCGAGAAGCTCATGTGAAATAAAACAAAAAATAAAAAAGTAAACTTCAAACAACTACTTATATTAACTTTTTTTTTCTCTTTTTCCAACATAACAATCAAAGCCTTCATAGAATTGAGATATCTTTTTGGGCATTCAGTAAGGGTTTGTTTGGGGCAGTTGCAGCTTATTGAATAATTTACTGATAAACTGATTTAAAATAATCTTCTAATAAGCTAGGTGCGGTGGATATTAAAATTTTTTATTTTTTTTGGAAAAGCCAGACCCTTACCAAAAAGCTGTCGGATAGATGCGATGTGAAAACACTGTTTTCAGCGTTTAAAAAATACATAAGCTACCAAAACGCAGTTTACCCAAACAGGTCAGGTGCGTTTTCAAAACGTCTTCACACCAAATAAGCTGCCCCAAACAGACCCTAAATGTCATTGATCAGAATTGTATACATTCATACTCCCTAAATAATTTATTCTTGAGCGAAACAAAATTAATTAATACTAATTCTCCTTAAACCTTTTTATAGTGAGTTTTTTCATGCATGAGAAAATCAACCATGTAGACTTTTCTCAATAATTCTAGTCATTTCTATAGGTAACCAATCATTCAAAAAAAATGACAAAATGTGATTAGAGTTTAATAATATCACCCTAAATAAATTCCTAAAAACGTGCAGATGGCTTGTAACTATCACAATATATATGGTCTTTTAATAACATATTGTCTACAATGAACTTAATAATTGGTCATATTATTTGGTTTGTTGTTGCCTGCCTGACTCGACTTCTATGGTCATAATACATGTTTAGATTGTGTGATGTAATCTCTTTAATATTTTACTAACTTAATAAGTGAAATAAACAAATAAATAAATGATTATGGTAAACATGCAAATGAATATGAATTAAGGCCATCTCTTCCACATTTTTTCTCTTCATTTTAGGGATGAAATGAACATGAGATAATGACTTCAATAATGTTTTATATTATAAAATGGTGGTTGTTTGATGTGATATGAAGATTTAGATGGTATAAATGTAAAAAAACTAAAGTTTAGGTGTTAGATAGATAGATACAAAGGAATTGTTTTGTATGTATGCAAATGCCCCTATAAATAATACTTTAATAATTATAAAAAAAATATTTTTTTTATTGTAGAAGTTCTACAATTGCTTTGTTTACAATTACTCAAATAAACTCTTGAAAGTGTGATAGATTTGTATGTATCGCTAAATATAATTCCTTTAAATAAATTAAAATGAACATTTATATGCATGCCACTTAATTCCTACGTATTTACATGTCTAACACCAAAATTTTATTTTTTACATATGTCGCCTCACTTATACTTGACAATGTGTATCTCACATTTTAAAAGTTAAAATGACGATATTTTTGAAATGATATGAAAGATTTGAGGTGTTAGATATGTAAATAGGGGTGTAAACGAGCCGAGCACAAGCTGAGCATGGGCTCGCTCGTGTTCTGCTTGTTTATATCTTGAGCTCAAAAAGTATGTTCGTGTTCGACTCAGTTGCTTAGCGAGTCAAACACGAGCCGTTCACGAACAAAAAGTCAATTTGACAACCCTAATAACGTAGTCATAAAATGTTGAAGATTGAGACAAGATTGAAAACATCATTTGAATCTAATTTAATAATTTTTATTCTATTTTCTTCATTAATTGTAGTCTTATAGTCAATTAATTTTTTTTTTTAATACAACTCTTTAAGATATATATATATATATATATATATATATATATATATATATAATTGGTTAGTAGTATTCCAAGTCGGCTCGTTAACTTAGCAAACGAGCCGAACACGAGCTTCTTAACGAGCCGAACATTAGCTGTTTGCGAACAACTAGCCGTTTTGGCATATGTAAATAGAAAAGAATTGAGTGGTATGTGTATGAAATGCTCCAAATTAAAAACGTATTTTATATGACCTCAAAATTTGGCCATACCTGATAGTTATTATTATTATTATTTAATGGTTTGGTGCCTGTACAACTCAACTTTAGTGATCATGAAATAAACGTTTAGTATGTATCTTTAATGCCTTAATATATTAAAAAAAAAATGAAAAAAATATTTATTTGGCCATCTCTTTCGCATACTTCTCTTTCTCTCCATTTACACAATAATTGATAAATTTTAACACATCTCTAAGTCTTTTAATAATATGGTGGCATTTATATAGATACCATCCAATTCATATGCATTTACATATCTAATATCTAAACTTTGTTTTTTACATTTATATCATTTAAAATTTTCATATCATGTTAAAACATCATTATCTTACAGCTTACTTATGAAATGTACATTTTCATACCTATATAAGAGGACATATATGTAAAAACATTATGAGAAAATTAATTGTGTTATATAAATTGTTTATCGTAAAAGAATAGTGATAATATATTTAGAACATTAGGCACAGATCTAAAGGTATGATATTGATCACTGATGTAGCTTTTTGAGCAAGAAGAACCTGAAGTCCAGCAACACTCCTACTGCCGTCGACCACCTAACGGTCACCGTCTGTCGCTATCGGTCGTCGCCCTGTTTCTGACAACAAATTTATTTGTACTTCAATGTTGTAACTTGGGAGATCTTCTGAATTGCCCCCTAGTTGCAACTTTAATCATCATTTTTAGTGTAACTCTTTAGCTTGGTCAGCCCCGTGGGGGTTTTTTTTTATGGGGTTTGTAAGTAAAAAATTATGGTGTCTTCATTGGTTGTTTGTCTTTTATCTGAATGTGTGTTGAATTCTCATGCGACACTAAGATGATAATTCATTACTCCACCGTCACAAATTTTCTAGCACATACAAATAACAATTTTTTTTTATGACTTGTTTTAGGCAGTTGCAGCTGTTTGAATTAGTTGTGAAGTTGCAAAAGAAAAACTTGTTTTTCTAAACACTATGGTGATATTACAAAAAATTTCTTTTTTGAAAAAGTCAGACGGTAGTGTTATATCAGCCAACGTAGGAAGCCAGATATAACAAAAAAATAGAACTTTTAGCTGCATTCTTCTGAGAACGTAAATAAAATACAGTTTTGTCAAACAAAAAAAACTGATGTGCGACATCGCACCACCACCGTATCACAGTCTCAAAAGCACCCTTAATTCTCTAAGTGCAAATCTACATTAAAATTTAATGTCTTAATTTTTATACTACATATTATATCAACAACATAGATCAAGCTGCTTTGTAAATAGTTAAATTTTTGAAATGATATGAAAGATTTGAGGGGTATAAATGTAAAAAGTTAAATTGAGATGTTAGATATGCAAATANAGAGGTTTTTTGTCACCCTTCCCGTAACAAAATGAATTTTCTTTTTTAAGACCCGTAGGCTAAGGGATGTAAATGGCTCAGCTCGTGTTCGGCTCGTTTATATTTCGAGCTCAAAAAGTATATTCGTGTTCGGCTCAGTTGCTTAGCGAGCCAAACACGAGCCGTTCAGAACAGAAAGTCGTTTTGACAATCCTAATCATGTAGCTATAAAATGTTGAAGATTGAGACAAGATTGAAAACATAATTTGAATCTAATTTAAAAATTTTTATTCTATTTTCTTCATTAATACTTTTAGTTGATTGTAAATCTTTGTNGAAAAGAATTGAGTGGTATGTGTATGAAATGCTCCAAATTAAAAACGTATTTTATATGACCTCAAAATTTGGCCATACCTGATAGTTATTATTATTATTATTTAATGGTTTGGTGCCTGTACAACTCAACTTTAGTGATGATGAAATAAACGTTTAGTATGTATCTTTAATGCCTTAATATATAAAAAAAATGAAAAAAAAATATTTATTTGGCCATCTCTTTCGCATATTTCTCTTTCTCCCCATTTACACAATAATTGATAAATTTTAACACATCTCTAAGTCTTTTAATAATATGGGGGCATTTATATAGATACCATCCAATTCATATGCATTTACATATCTAATATCTAAACCTTGTTTTTTACATTTATATCATTTAAAATTTTCATATCATGTTAAAACATCATTATCTTACAGCTTACTTATGAAATGTACATTTTCATACCTATATAAGAGGACATATATGTAAAAACATTATGAGAAAATGAATTGTGTTATATAAATTGTTTATCGTAAAAGAATAGTAATAATAAATTTAGAACATTAGGCACAAATCTAAAGGTATGATATTGATCACTGATGTAGCTTTTTGAGCAAGAAGAAGCTGAAGTCCAACAACACTCCTACTGCCGTCGACCACCTAACGGTCACCGTCTGCACTATCGGTCGTCGCCCTGTTTCTGACAACAGATTTATTTATACTTCAATGTTGTAACTTNCCCCCTCTCAAAAGAAGTAGTTGCAACTGTAATCATCATTTTTAGTGTAACTCTTTAGCTTGGTCAGCCCCGTGGGGTTTTTTTTTATGGGGTTTGTAAGTAAAAAATTATGGTGTCTTCATTGGTTGTTTGTCTTTTATCTGAATGTGTGTTGAATTCTCATGCAACACTAAGATGATAATTCATTACTCCGCCGTCACAAATTTTCTAGCACGCATAAATAATAAAATTATTTATGACTTGTTTGAGGCAGCTGCAGCTGTTTGAATTAGTTGTGAAGTTGCAAAAGAAGAATATGTTGTTATAAACACTATGGTGATATTACAAAAAAATTCTTTTTTCAAAAAGTCAGATGGTAGTGTTATAGCAGCCAACGTAGGTAGTCAGATATGACATAAAAATACAACTTTTAGTTGCTTTCTTTTGAAAACGCAAGCAAAATACAGTTTTGACAAACAAAAAATACTGATGTGCGGCACCGCACCGCCACCGTATCACCATCTCAAAAGCACCCTTAATTCTCCCAAGTGCAAATCAACATTAAAATTTAATGTCTTAATATTAAATATACAATTAGTGGGGGTCACTTATTTATACTACATATTCTATCAGCAACATTGATCAAGCTGCTTCATGAACCTGCTAAAACACAACCAGTTGATTAGCTCACGAGTTCAGCTCATTGAACCGAAACTTGAGACCGACTATCTCATGTATAATAGGAACTTGAATTTAAGTTTTGTGAGACGAATCATGGCTCCTGAGCCAACTCAATTAGATCTCAATTTCTAATTACAAATGTTTCTTTGATGTTTGATTTAAATCTATTGCTAATCTTATTGATGCATCTTATTGGGATATTTAATAATATCACATAATTTTTATGTATTTACATATCACATCATACATATCAAAATTTTAACTTTTAAAATATAAAATATTTATTTTCATGAATTGATAAAATTGATATAAATATAAGATTTAAAACTTAAATGCTAGATTAGTAGCTAAACAGGAATTATGTGTTGTGCAATTCTTCCCATATTTTTTTATCCTCAAATTAGGTAGTTAGCAAAGCAAACTCATGAGCACAAGCTCGACTAACTTGACTCGTTAATAAGCTCACGAGTTGAGCTTAATAAGCCAAGAGCTCAAGCTCGAGTTCATTTGCTCACAAGCCAACTGCTGGCTCATGAGCTTGTTATTAATATGAGCCTAATTTGAGCTCATCATTCGAGCTTGACTGGAGCTCATTGCTGTATTTAGCTAGATTAGTATAACTTGAGTAAACTCTTTTACATCCCCGTCCCGAATACATAATCCTGTAAAAATTAAAATTTGCATATGAAGCGAACCTCAACTGCTCCACCAAGTTATTGCACCAGTCAAATCACAGAACAGGGAAATCGAGCTGCGAGCTGCCATGGTAAAATTAAAAGAGATTTCTTTATTAAATCGGGCTGCCATTGCTTTCTTCCATTCTCTCCTTTCCCTCCATTAAATCCACAACGTTTCAGGGAGTTCAGACAAACTAGAGGAATAGGAGGAGAGACGGAGAGATGAGCACGCTCTCAATTCCAGCGATTCTCCCTTCTCCCGAAGAAGACTGCCAAAGACTGAGAAAGGCTTTTCAAGGTAACGCGTATCCGATTGTAATGCCATGTGAGCTCCTTTTCTCTTCCACTCTTAACCCATCAACTTGTTTCTAGGGTTCGGTGCGAACGGAAAGACCATTATCGAGGTTTTGGGACACAGAGACGCCCGCAATCGCGCGGAGATTACCCGTTGCTATTTTAAGCTGTATAACGAATCCCTAGTCCAACGCCTTCAATCGGAGCTCTCCGGCGATTTCCAGGTTTGAGATTGCAAGCTTTCTGTGTATTGATTTGGTACAAAACCATTTTGAAAATTTTATCCTCGCCATTTTTCATTCTTCTTCATGTTCTTTAGGGTGACTATTTATAGTTATATAGTTCGGTTGGTTTAGGTTTGGTGTCTTTCTTGTAAAGAGATGACCTTTTTTATTGATAACTTTGCTGAGATGCTAATTTTGGGAATAAGAAACTGAATTTAGCGTTTATAATCATTATTATATTCATAATCATATATCAGTTTTTCTTTTCTTTTTTCCTTTGTTTTGTACAGATTTAAATTATGGAGCTTGTTCAAATGGTGTTATGAAATGATGGTCACAGTGGGAAATTACATAACTGATGAAATATTTGGCATTTTTTTTTTCTGAAATTTAATAGATAAAAATTCTGATTTTGAATCCAGTAACTCTAGTAGACTAACTTCCACAACTACTAAGACATAGACAACATCCCTACCTACTGACTTTTAGGGCCATTAACGATCCAAAATTTTGGCTTATAGCTCTGCTTGTTTCTTTTGATCCATTCTCGATCCGAGCCAAAATTTGAATCAATTTTCCAGCAAATAACAGATCTTAAATTTAAATTCACAGCCTTACTCACTTTCTTTTATGTTTTCTTAGAATATTCAAAGACTTTCTCAATGCATTTGGAGCACCCATTTTTTTCTTAGCTCAAACTTGTATGCTTTGTAAATTTCAAACCTCTTCTCTGAGTATTCCTAATGACATAAGCTTGATATCTTAAAGTGAGTAATATCTACATTAATAGGTCGAGCCCTATGCAAAATAACATGAGCAACATCCACGCATGACAGATCTAGTATGAGTAGCTAATTAAGTCAATATTAAACATCTCTGAGACGGAAATAATAGTTTTATCCGCCACCTTCTAAGTTTAATTGGGATTCAAGTTTAAAATTCATGCAGTTATGATAGACTTGGACACAATCAATTATAAGTTCGCAAAATTTTTCATCATGTTTGAAATATGTTTGAAAAAATATAGTTCTCTTAGAATTACATTTGACTTTAATTGTAGCTATGAGACATCACATGGTCAACCGATATCAACTAAAATTTTCTTATGATCAATAATTTCCTCTTCAAACTTATGAAAATTATTAATTTCATTATTTTTATCTATATTTCTATGCAAGTTTCTACTAAATGAATTGCTTGGTATACCCTAAAATATTCTTTAGCACAAATCTTAGTCTTAGATACAAATGTAGTTACTTCTCACTTTTTTTTGGGAAGTGTGAGTACTTGAACCTAGAACCTTGGCATTTTTCAAATTGTTTCTAGCCAATTTGTTGCTTGTTGAGTGCTATTCATTTTTCCTTATTTTCCTAATTAAATTTATGGTTATTACCTTAGCAAATGCAAATTGAACTTGATTGTTATGTTCAAATGATGGATTGCTTGAATATGTAGTAATTTCTTAGAGAAAATAAATTTGAATATTTATGCAAAGCCCATTTAAGTTTGAAAATTATGCTCGAGTGATTTGATGTGGTGAGGTGCACTGTTCTCTTGGTATTAGGCCTCAAACTATATGAGTGATGTAATGTGTTGAAATTTTTTTATAGAGGCTCGCACTTATGAGAAACCTCGAACTAGATAAAAAAATTATAACAAAATATGGCCCAAATTTGTGTCAATCAGGAAGGACGGAAATCAGACAGCTAAATTAGGAGTTTTCTATAATTAGGAGTTTCCTTATTTAAATTATTTTTAATGTCTTTATTATGATTTATTTACCTTTTAGCTGAATATTTAGATTATAAATATATATTATTAAGTCACCTAAAATAGATTATGCACTTTTAGTTTGTACCTAAGATAGATTGTAAGATTATTATTTAATGGAATGAAAGCAAAGGGAAAAGTCATCGAGCCTATTCAGTATTCAACCTATTTTTTTCAAAACTTTGACGTGATATCAGAGCAAAAATTTTGCCCTAACCACCGATAGTTATTGGAGGACCATCAAGTCTCCCTTCCCGTCGACCTTCTTGCGGGAAGGAAATAACTATTTCTGTCTTAATTCTCACTTGTCTGCTTTGTCTAAAACCCTCGTCTTCTTCATATGTGCCGCTCGACTGCTTCGCCGGCTTCGTTTGGACTATTCGCCTACTCGTTTGGCTTGCTCGACCTCAACTGTTTGGTCTCTTGGATTGTTGCACCTGCTTCCATTGCTTCGCTTGATCGTCTGCCTCGATTGTTCAGTCGATTAATTTCCTCGTCAGTTTCGTCTACCGTGCTCTGCTCCCTCTACTTTGTCTGCTTCATCTTCGACTAGTCCATCTGCCTCCTATCACTCTGTGAAAGAAAAACAGCTTCAGTTCGTCAAAGCTAGGAAACAATGTCGGGTCGAGGCGAGGGAGGTAAGGGCTTGGGAAAAGGGTGGAGCCAGATGCCACCGCAAGGTTCTCCGCGACAATATCCAGGGCATCACCAACCATCGATCGGTCGGCTCGCTCGCCGTCGTTGCGTAAAGCACATCAGTGGTCTGATCTACGAGGGGACGCGAGGCGTGCTCAAGATCTTCCTTGAGAACGTCATCTGCGACGCTGTGACCTACACCGAGCACGCTCGTCGGAAGACCGTCACAGCCATGGATGTTGTTTATGCCCTCAAACGTTAGGGTCGCACCCGTTATGGCTTCGGTGGTTAGCTTCAGTTGTTTCTGGAATCGTGTGTTTCTTAGGAATTAGGGCTCTTTATGAAATGTTTGCTGCTCTTCTCTTGAAGAACAAGGTGGAAAAGAAAAATTTTATCTTGAAGAAGATCAGACTTGCTCGACAGGCAGATAGATGTCGTAAGTCTGCTCACTAAGAGATGAAACTTCTTCTAAAGTGCTAAATCCATTCATTGTGGAGTTTAAAGTTACTTGGGTTGAAAATGGTTGTTATGTTTGTATTATTATTCGTCTGATTCAGATCTTCTTCGCTAGACGCAGCTTCTGTGGCATCTTCGACTGCTTCTTACGCTTCGCTTCATCTGCTCAAGCTTCAGCTTCGGCATTCCTTAGATCGATGGCTTCAGCTTCGACACTCCTTCTTAGATCGATGGCTTCAGCTTCGGCAAACCATAGATCTTAGGTTTCAGTATTTATGGCTTCGGCGCTCTCGGGCTTCGGCACTCTCAGGTTTCGACACTTTCGGCTTCGACACTCACTGCTTGAGGATTTTTGGTCCTGACAATGTTATCAGTTTCTTGTTAGCAAATTGATGCTTCTTGATCAATCAACGACAATTTGAGGGGGATGTTAATCAGGAAGGACGGAATTAGGAGTTTTTTATAATTAGGAGCTTGCTTATTTAAATTATTTTCAATATTTTTATTATGATTTATTTCCCTTTTAGCTGAATATTTAGATTATGAATATATATTATTAAGGTACCTAAAATAGATTATACATTTATTTTGTACCTAAAATAGATTGTAAGATTATTATTTAATGGAATGAAAGCAAAGGGAAAATACACCAAGCCTATTCAATATTCAGACTATTTTTCTCATAAATTTGATAATTTTTCGGTAGTTTCTTATTTAAAAATTTGACATTCTGAACTTCAAATAAAACTTTCAGCTAAAGTTCAAAGTACGAATTTTTGGAGCCCACACCTAATAGCAAAATTTTCAGAATAAACTTACTATCATAAGTGGACCANGTCTTAGATGGTTTGGTCACATTAAACGTTGACTATCTGATGATCACGTTAGAAGAGTAGATGTTTTAGATTTGACCTATGTTAATAAAGGTAGAGATAAATCAAAAAAAATTTTGGGCATCTTGTGTAAAAAATGATATTAATTTAGTGGAATTAAATGAAAATATGACACTTAGTATGACACAATGGAGGCAACAGGATTCATGTAGCCGACCCCACTTAGTGGGATAAAGGCTTGTTGTTGTTGTTGTTGTTGTTGTATGTTAAAGCTTGTGAATGAATTGCATGTTTCTCTCTTTTTTTTACCTTTTCTTTTTGTGAAAAAAAGTAGGTACAATAAGTAATTGATGACATTTGACAGTCCTGAAGCAATCATAAGTAAAAAAAGAAATTTGAATTATGAAAGAGTAATATGAAAATTNCCTTTAGCTCCAGAAATGGAGTACTGAGAAGAAGGGGAGGTGAAGATGGAGAAGTTGAGTTTCAAGCTCATCCATGGGGGCTTTTTAATATGAGAAAGTTGGATGGCTTTCGGATTTCAGGCATTTTGCGGTCAATTTTAAATTTTTTTTTTCTTATTTGATAATTTTAATGGCTCTATTGCCTTTGTTTGATTCCTATAACGTTAAAATTGGCTAATTGTTTAGGTACATTAAACGTGTTTGAAACCACTGCCACTATTGCATGGGAGCCCCGCTTTACTCCATAAGTTTTGAACGCACATTTAAATTCCTTTTTTTTATTCATTTTATATTCAATCAATATGTCACAAATTAAACTACTTAAGGCCCACTCGATTGATGTAGTTTATTTGGTGCGGTGGCATTTTAAAAATGCACCAGATCTGTTTGAATAAATTGTGTTTTGACAACTTTTATATTTTCAAAAAGTTAAAAACAGTGTTTTCACATCGCACCTATCTAGGTACGGCTAAAGCTTTCTGGCTGCGATCAGACTTTTCCAAAAAAACTAAAAACTTGTAATAGCCACGCAGTTAATTTATCAGCAGATTATTTTTAATCAACTTATCAGCAAATTACTTAATAAGCTGCAGCTACCCGAACAAACCCTTAAAGATGCAATTTACACTATTTTTTTTTCTAAATAATACAAAACATAATTTCTAAGTAGGTAAGATTTATATTATTTAAATTATAGATTGCTCTCGTGCCAATCTTTACTAAAAAATAAAAAAACGTTTATTTGCATACAGCCCATCCAAAACTTAGATATTTACACATCAACCCATGTATTAACGTTTGCCACCATCAAACTCTTGAGAATTTGATAAAAAAGAAAAATATGCATTGGAGTTTTACTTTGACATTTGACTGAGAATTTGAAAAATGGATGAAATAGAGTTGTTGATTTGTAAATAAGAAGTTTCGGGAGGCCTGTATGTAATTGCCCCAAAAAAATAATAATATTTTTATAAATCAGATCTTAACCTAATGATTTTTAGCTTATTTTCTAATCATGAAGCAATGAATTTTATTCCGGCTCTTCATAGAGCTACTCCCAAATGGCTTTGTCCCCTTCAACTACCTTTCATAAAGTCTTTAATGGATCTATGAGATGAAGCTATATTATTTTAACAAAAAAATATTTTTAAGTTAATAATAAAAAAAAATTAAGAAATTATTATAAATGTATTCCTAATCAAATTAAACCGAACAAGCTTACAATGTTAACTTAATTTTCTCTACAAACAAACAACAAATCCTAGCGCTTGAGAAGCATTTACAACTAATTTTCTACTAAAAACAATCTTATGACAA
>JXCR01007807.1:268672-303487 GCA_002079205.1 Phalaenopsis hybrid cultivar | reverse complement strand
AAAAAAAAAAAAAAAAAAAAAAAAAAAAAAAAAAAAAAAAAAAAAAAAAAAACTAGTAACAAATACTCTAAGATTAATTCTAACTAAATTTATCAATCACTTAATCGGCATTATTATATATTAGAAGTTGGTCCTAATAAGTATATATTTTCTTATCAAAATAATAAACAATTAATCCTTTTATTTGTTACATTCTTGGCACTAACCACCATGGACAACTAATTATATTCCTCGTGTTTTCTTTAGTATTAATCCTATCACTCTTTCTAAGAATATCTTAATCTTATCTTTAACAAGATAATATATTAATTAAGGTTTGTTTAAAATGCTTAATTAGTGATTGAAGAAAAAAAATCTATCCATTGTTGATCATTTTCAGTTTGCTAGATCCTTTATTTTCTATCATATATAACATTAGTTCTTGTCTTTATCCTTGCCAAAAGACATGTTAAGAAAGTTATCTATTTTGATATTTAAATTATTATATAGTATGGGAGCTATTGAGAGGCATCACATTATAATGTGGTTTTACACGACCTTATTTTAGAATAAAAGAGGCTTTGAGCTTAATGTTCTCAACATTATATGCAACATGAAATTGATTTAAGAGATTCTATGTTAACCCATTTAGCTACTAACAAGAACTTAATGCCCTTAGCAAATCTATTCAGAACCATTTCCTTGCTTTGGTAAGGAATAAGATCTTCACAAAGAGCTTTAACCTTTGCCTGTCATCTGCATCATTGGATCTCTTTCACTATTGTCAATACTAACTCTTTCTCACCTTTTAATCACACATAGTTAAAAGATTTCTTTTGTAGAGAGATTTTTGAAAGTTAGCATGCATTTTATCTTTAATCTCTTTGTGTATGCTTAAAGTGTTGATGCCAACAAACTTGATCTTTCCTTAGTATCCTGATTTTAGTCAATTTTGGTAACTTTAATAATGTTAGAGCTATATGAAGTTTTGTAATATAGACAAGCTACTCCACAATAAAAAAGATAGCCTCTCGATGAAGAAACCTAAATAAATCATTTTATGTGACATTCTTAAATCCTAACTGTTTAAACTTGTGCGAAATAGAGGGTTGTCTCTTATATGCTTCATTTATACATGTTTGATTTCCTTAATGGATTAAAATGATGACCAATGTCTCAATTAGAAAATCAATTTTAATTAAACTTGTGCACTTTGTTCTTTGAACAATGAAACTCGCTCTCACTTCTTTTTTATTTTTGGATATTCTTATTTTATATGGTTGGTCATAATTGTCTCTGAGGTGATTATTTCTTTCTCCTTGAAACTTCTTTACTTTAAAATCTAAAACTCGACACTTCTCATGAGCAACAATTATTAAGGAAGCTTCAAGTTTATTTGTGAGCGTGTTAGTTTATAATATTGCACTTAAGAGAAGTAATAAATTTCATAATTCAAAAGTTGATAGCCCTACTAACTTGCTATATCACATGAAATTTCGTAAAAGGTTAAAAGTAAGAAAATCGAATGACAAGTGGCCGAAAATGTATTTGCTTGCTTCAAACTTTGATGGATATACTATTTGACATTGTTTGTTTATCTACTTTCCAAAATATTTTGTTCACTTTTCAATTTTAAAGTATATGAATGGATGAGATGCTAGATGTTGATAGGGGTGTCAAAACGGCTCGTTGTTCACTNATGAAAATTATTAATTTCATTATTTTTATCTATATTTCTATGCAAGTTTCTACTAAATGAATAGCTTGGTATACCCTAAAATATTCCTTAGCACAAATCTTAGTCTTAGATACAAATGTAGTTACTTCTCTCTTTTTTTTTTGGGAAGTGTGAGTACTTGAACCTAGAATCTTGGCATTTTTCAATTTGCTTGTCGAGTGCTATTCATTTTTCCTTATTTTCCTAATTAAATTTATGGTAATTACCTTAGCAGATGCAAATTGAACTTGATTGTTCTGTTCAAATGATGGATTGCTTGAATATGTAGTAATTTCTTAGAGAAAAAAAATTTGAATATTTATGCAAAGCCCATTGAAGTTTTAAAATTATGCTCGAGTGATTTGATGTGGTGAGGTGCACTGCTCTCTTGGTATTAGGCCTCAAACTATATGAGTGATGTAATGTGTTGAAAATTTTTTATAGAGGCTCGCACTTATGAGAAACCTCGAACCAGATAAAAAAATTATAACAAAATATGGTCCAAATTTGTGTCAACCAGGAAGGGCAGAAATCAGACAACTGAATTAGGAGTTTTCTATAATTAAGAGTTTCCTTATTTAAATTATTTTCAATGTCTTTATTATGATTTATTTACTTTTTAGCTGAATATTTAGATTAGAAATATATATTATTAAATTGCCTAAAATAGATTATGCACTTTTAGTTTGTACCTAAGATAGATTGTAAGATTATTATTTAATGGAATGAAAGCAAAGGGAAAAGACATCGAGCCTATTCAGTATTCAGTCTATTTTTTTCAAAACTTTGACATGATATCAGAGCAAAAATTTTACTCTAACCACCGATAGTTATTGAAGGACCATCAAGTCTCCCTTCCTGTCGACCTTCTTGCTGGAAGGGAGGAACTATTTCTTTGCCTTGATTCTCACTTGTTTGTTTTGTCTAAAACCCTCGGCTTCTTCATATGTGCCGCTCGACTGCTTCGACGGCTTCGTCTGGACTATTCGCCTACTCGTTTGGCTTGCTCGACCTCAATGGTTTGGTCTCATGGATCGTTGCGCCTGCTTCCATTGCTTCGCTTGATCGTCTGCCTCGACTGTTCAGTCGATTAATTTCTTCGTCAGTTCCGTCTACCGTGCTCTGCTCCCTCTACTTTGCCTGCTTCATCTTCGACTAGTCCATCTGCCTCCTACCGCTCTGTGAAAGAAAAACAACTTCAGTTCGTCGAAGCTAGGAAACAATGTCGGGTCGAGGCGAGGGAGGTAAGGGCTTGGGAAAAGGGTGGGAGCCAAATGCCACCGCACGGTTCTCCGCGACAATATCCAGGGCATCACCAAGCCATCGATCCGTCGACTTGCTCGCCGCCGTGGCGTAAAGCGGATCAGTGGTATGATCTACGAGGGGACGCGAGACGTGCTCAAGATCTTCCTTGAGAACGTCATCTGCGATGTTGTGACCTACACCGAGCACGCTCGCCGGAAGACCGTCACAACCATGGATGTTGTTTATGCCCTCAAACGTTAGGGTCGCACCCGTTTTGGCTTTGGTGGTTAGCTTCAATTGTTTCTGGAATCGTGTGTTTCTTAGGAATTAGGGCTCTTTATGAAATGTTTGTTGCTCTTCTCTTGAAGAACAAGGTGGAAAAGAAAAATTTTGTCTTGAAGAAGATTAGACTTGCTCGACAGGTAGATAGATGTCGTAGGTCTGCTCACTAAGATATGAAACTTCTTCTAAAGTGCTAAATCCATTCATTGTGGAGTTTAAAGATACTTGGGTTGAAAAGGGTTGTTATGTTTGTATTATTATTCGTCTGATTCAGATCTTCTTCGCTAGGCGTCGCTTCTGTGGCATCTTCGACTGCTTCTTTCGCTTCGCTTCATCCGCTTAAGCTTCAGCTTCGGCACTCCTTAGATCGATGGCTTCAGCTTCGACACTCCTTCTTAGATCGATGGCTTCAGCTTCGGCAAACCATAGATCTTAGGTTTCAGTATTCATGGCTTCGACACTCTCGGGCTTCGGCACTCTCGGACTTCGACACTTTCGGCTTCGGCACTAACTGCTTGAGGATTTTTGGTCCTGACAATGTTATCAGTTTCTTATTAGCAAATTGATGCTTCTTGATCAATCAGCAGCAATTTGAGGGGGATGTCAACCAGGAAGGACGGAAATCAGACAGCTAAATCAGGAGTTTTTTATAATTAGGAGCTTCCTTATTTAAATTATTTTTAATGTTTTTATTATGATTTATTTTCCTTTTAGTTGAATATTTAGATTATGAATATACATTATTAAGTTACCTAAAATAGATTATACATAATATTTTGTACCTAAAATAGATTGTAAGATTATTATTTAATGGAATGAAAGCAAAGGGAAAAGACATCAAGCCTATTAAGTATCCAGACTATTTTTCTCATAACTTTGATAATTTTTGGGTAGTGTCTTATCTAAAAATCTAACATTCTGAACTTCAAATAAAACTTTTAGCTAAAGTCCAAAGTATGAATTTTTGGAGCCCACACCTAATAGCAGAATTTTCAGAATAAACTTACCATCCTAAGTAGACCCTTCAACTTTTCTTTTTATTATTATGTCATCATTTATGTCTAAATTTTGACATTTAAGATTTCCATAATCATCCTTATTAAAACTTAAACTGTCTTTTAAGATGATTTCCATATCCCCTACTAAAATTAATATCCAAATGAACAAGTTCATCATTGTAATTAGACTCTACTCCAGATTTATCCTCATGAACTCTATTTATGTGCCAATTTGTGCTTTAACTACAACACACAATTGCTTGTGTTTATTCACTAATTCAACCAACTAATTTTGCAAGGTTGTCTATCCCATCCTTCTCACAATCTACCGAAGTACCTTAATAGCAACACAATTTCTGAGTGACATGCTAGCACAATTGAAAAGCTCTAATACCAATTTTATGCATGTTGATCAAGTGCTATGTATTGTATGACTTACTGTTTGGGAGCTTGAACATTTACATATCACAATTCACCAATTAATTCACCATCTCACTTTAATTATACACAATTGATACAATAGTTAGAAGCCAAATGATGATAAAATAATAGTAATATTAAATCTATTAAAATCAACAAAATAATGAACAATGTAAAATGAACTAGCAATATAATTTATTTCCACAAATAGAATTTCAATTGTGCCAATTTTGAATAAAATCAAGACTCGAGCATTCACACACCAATAGTAAATTATGCAGATGAAATAAGAACTATGAGATACATTATCGAAAAATGAAAATTAGATCTTACAACATTGCAAAGATGTTCTTTATCCTGAATTAAGTAATTACATTTATATTGCACTCAAAGTAATCATGTATCTATCTTTCATATAAATAAATGAATACTATTATAATAAGCCATATAATCTCCACACGAGTCTTGAGAATAAACTAAGATGAGAGAAAAACCCAATGGCATACCTCATATTTCAAACCAACCCTTCAAATAATCTAATAAAATGTGGATGCTCAGAACTCCACTAGATCAATTTTATTATGGGATTTAATCTTCAAAAAAATAATCATGACATTTACATATATACCGCTCAATTCCCATGTATTTAAATTATTTTACTATTTACATTTGTAACTCCCAAATTCTTTCATATCACATAAAAAATACCACCATTTTAGTTTTTGTATAGTGAAATACACCTTTTCATGCATAGGTAACGTTGTATGTGTGTAAAAATTGAAGTTCAAGTGTTAGACATGTAAATACATAGGAATTTAGTGGTATGTATGTAAGTCCTCCAAAAAAAAAAAAATCATATGAACCAACTCAATGTTTGGAAATAAAATAGATCCGTCTCTTGAAACCATCATCACTATGTTTTTAATTGTAGAAATAAGAAACTAAAATAATGTAATAAGCCAACTATTGAAAACTAATAATTTATGTTCAGATCAATCCCTGATATGAAACTTTCGACAAAAATAAAAGCTAAAGGCTTATTTCAGATCAATTTTGTTTTTATTTTTTATTTTATTTTTAAAAATATATTTCTTCAGTGTGTTTTTTTTAACGGTTTTTTCGTTCTGTTTTTTGTTTTTGAAAACATTCAAAGCAACTTTTTAATTGTTTTTAAAAATACCCATAACTTAATTAAATAAAAAATAATTTTTTGTTTCTAATCAAAACACAAATAAAACAAAATAAACAATAAATAATAGAAAATAAAATTAAAAAGTGATCCCAAACGGCCACTAAGATTATCATAAACTAGTATATTATGAACTCAACTCTTGTTATCACTTCTAATGTGAGGGAATTTGCCAATCCTATCTCATCTTTTGTGATTGCCAGGTACAAAAAATATGTATATTCTTCCTAATCAAAAGATNTGACTTACTGTTTGGGAGCTTGAACATTTACATATCACAATTCACCAATTAATTCACCATCTCACTTTAATTGTACACAATTGATACAATAGTTAGAAGCCAAATGATAATAAAATAATAATAATATTAAATCTATTAAAATCTACAAAATTATGAACCATGTATAATGAACTAGCAATATAATTTATTTCCACAAATAGAATTTCAATTTTGCCAATTTTGAATAAAATCAAGACTCGAGCATTCACACACCAATAATAAATTATGCAGATGAAATAAGAATTATGAGATACATTATCGAAAAATGAAAATTAGATCTTACAACATTGCAAAGGTGTTCTTTATCCTGAATTAAGTAATTACATCTATATTGCACTCAAAGTAATCATGTATCTATCTTTCATATAAATAAATGAATAATATTACAATAAGCCATATAATCTCCACACGAGTCTTGAGAAGAAACTAAGATGAGAGAAAAAACCAATGGCATACCGCATATTTCAAACCAACCCTTCAAATAATCTAATAGAATGTGGATGCTCAGAACTCCACTAGATCAGTTTTATTATGGAATTTAATCTTCAAAAAAATAATCCTGACATTTACATATATACCGCTCAATTCCCATGTATTTAAATTATTTTACTATATACATTTGTAACTCCCAAATTCTTTCGTATCACATCAAAAATGCCACCATTTTAGTTTTTTGTATAGTGAAATACACATTTTCATGCATAGGTAATGCGGTATGTGTGTAAAAATTGAAGTTCAAGTGTTAGATATGTAAATTCATAGGAATTTAGTGGTATGTATGTAAATCCTCCAAAAAAAAAAATCATATGAACCAACTCAACCTAAAATAATTTAATAAGCCAACTATTGAAAACAAATAATTTATGTTCAGATCAATCCCTGATATAAAACTTTCGACAAAAATAAACACTAAAGGCTTAATTCAGATCAATTTTGTTTTTATTTTTTATTTTATTTTTAAAAATATATTTCTTCAGTGTGCTTTTTTTAACGGTTTTTTCATTCTGTTTTTTGTTTTTGAAAACATTCAAAGCAACTTTTTAAGTGTTTTTAAAAATACCCATAACTTAATTAAATAAAAAATAACTTTTTGTTTCTAATCAGAACACAAATAAAACAAGATAAACAATAAATAATAGAAAATAAAATTAAAAAGTGATCCCAAACGGTTACTAAGATTATCATAAACTAGTATATTATGAACTCAACTCTTGTTATCACTTCTAATGTGAGGGAATTTACCAATCCTATCTCATCTTTTGTGATTGCCAGGTACAAAAAACATGTATATTCTTCCTAATCAAAAGAGTCTTAGGAGTTAATTAGCAGTTTTTATGCTGTTCTTTCAATCTTTATATTGGTTTCTGTTCTGATATCTTTTTTCTTTTGATCTCTGCAACCAGTGATCACTTCACTGCCTATTAATTAATTAGTAGTTCTTTTCTTTAACTTATTCCTGACTTAGAACTACTCCTAATCTACTTTGTGTATAAAAACTATCAAAAGCTCTACCAACCCAGGGAAAAATTTTCATGCATGTCCATGCTCCAACTTTTGTAATAGAATTTCCATAAGTAAATGATAAAAAGGATTTTCAGGGCAATACATACTGCTATAAATGGAACTATTTCAAAGAATTTGTGATGTGTAGCCGAAGCACATTTATGCTTTTTCAGAGAGCTGTGATTTTATGGATTGAACATCCATCAATAAGGGACGCAAAGCTGGCACATATGGCATTACAGCGGAAAGGAGATCGAGACATATGGGTCGTCTTAGAGATAGCTTGTTCGTCATCATCGGAGCATCTGATTGAAGTGAGACAAACCTACTGCTCCCTCTTTAATTCCTCTCTTGAAGAAGATATTGAATTTCAATTTGCTCGACAAGGGCAGCTCAAGCAGGTATGGTGCTTTAGCAGCTTCAGGACCTTAGAAAGGAAATAATATTTTTTATTTATTGNGGCGTTACAGCGGAAGGGAGATCGAGACATATGGGTCGTCTTAGAGATAGCTTGTTCGTCATCATCAGAGCATCTGATTGAAGTGAGACAAACCTACTGCACCCTCTTTAATTCCTCTCTTGAAGAAGATATTGAATTTCAATTTGCTCGACAAGGGCAGCTCAAGCGGGTATGGTGCTTTAGCAGCTTCAGGACCTTAGAAAGGAAATAATATTTTTTAATTATTGGCTGTTTGGTTCCTGTATTTGTATTATAATGTAAATCAAATGTAGGCTTTTTCAAAATTATAATGTTTGGGATGATGAGAATGGAATGCAGTGTAAAATCACCTTGCAGTTCAAAATTGGTGTNTTCCTGTATTTGTATTATAATGTAAATCAAATGTAGGCTTTTTCAAAATTATAATGTTTGGGATGATGAGAAGGGAATGCAGTGTAAAATCACCTTGCAGTTCAAAATTGGTGAATTCTGAATTCCTTAAATTTAGGCAATTTTCAAAGACATTGCAAACCACAGCTCGCAACACCATTGCAGCTAATCAACTCCTTTGCCAGCTGCCCGCCTTCACCTATCGCTGCCCTCTCGCTGCTGCCGCCCTTGGCTACTTGCCGACCCCAGCCACAGGCATTCGTACCAGCTGCCGTTGTTGCTGTCGGCAAGTCTGTCTAACACTAATTTCATGTTTCTTCAAACTAAACATAAATTTGTAGATACTCACATTTACATTTACACTAAACAAAGCAATGTCAAAGTGNTCTAACACTAATTTCATGTTTCTTCAAACTAAACATAAATTTGTAGATACTCACATTTACATTTACACCAAACTAAGCAATGTTAAAGTATTTCACATACTCTGCATTTCAATTACACTGTATTTATTTTTCAGCAAACCGAACAGCACTTAATGCGGCAATCTTTAATATTTAATATTTAATGATGTGTTTTGCCACTAAGAAAACTAAATTTTCTGCAGTTTTTGTTGAGTCTTGTGGGCTCCTACAGATATGAAGGGGACGAAGTGGATGAGCAACTGGTGAAATCTGAAGCAAACTCACTCTTTTGTGGTATAAGAGAGCAGCAGCAGCCTTACAATGAGGTTATTCGGGTGCTCAGCTTAAGGAGCAAGGCTCACCTTAGAGCTACATTCCAGTATTATAAGCAAGAATATGGAATATCTTTCGGCGAGGTGCGTACTTTGCTGAATTGACTTATATTTTTGCGAACATACCAAACACAAGCTGCAGAGACTGTACTAATTTTCTCTTTCCCTTTCAGTAAAATCTAAGTAGGATATGATCCATTAAGTTATTCCATAATAGTTAGGGGCATTTACATTTATACAACCCAAATATTTCTAATCTCAGAAAAGATGCCAACATTTAACTTTTAGAAATTAAAATACATATTTTCATGCATAAGTAAGGCGGCTTATATGANCAAATATTTCTTATCTCAGAAAAGATGCCAACATTTAACTTTTAGAAATTAAAATACATCTTTTCATGCATAGGTAAGACGGCTTCTATGTAAAAATTGAAGTTTAAGTAAATACATAGGAATTGAGTGGTATGTATATATCATTAGGATTTGGTATGTGTCCACTTTCGTAATTTTTTTTTTAATATAGTAAATATTCTGCCTGTGATTTTTCTCATGTGGAGTTTTTAATATAAATTTGCGTGTTCTTCTCTCTTGCTTCTTTTTATGTGCTCCGCTCCAATTTCGCAACATCACGAATGTATAACCTTGGATGAATAGGACTTAGAGTGCAACATTAGTGACGATAACAAACTCACATCGACTATCAGAGCTACTATCCGTTGCCTACAATCGCCCGAAAAGCACTTTGCTGAGGTAATACAAGTTCTAAATCCACTTTTAAGAATTTTAATCAAGATGCAATCACATACATGGCTCTAGAAACATTCTTATTTATAAATTTAACACCCTCCATCCATTTTTCAAATTCTTACTCAAATATCAAAATTCTCAATCAATTTGTATATTTTGTCTCATGGTGATTGAAAAGGTCCATTTTGTCATGACCAGGTTGTGAGAAGCTCAATTTTGGGACTGGGAACAGATGAGGAATCTCTCACAAGAGCCATTGTTACCCGAGCTGAGATCGACATGGAGCTGATCAAGGAGGAGTATAAGAACAGATATAACAAAGCTCTTCATGATGATGTTGTTGGAGACACCTCTGGCTATTACAGGGATTTCCTGCTCACACTGATAGCTGGGAATTAGTGTAGTTTTAAGTTTATGTTAGCCTTAGCAAAGGACTAAAATCTTTGAAAGTTTATAATTAGTTAGTAGTTTAATCAATGGCCTGCAAAGAATTATACTTGTTTACTTAGATTTATTAATGTGTGATAGTTTTATGAGAGCTGGTATTTGATTTCTTTAAGAAATAGGTAATTTGGCATTCACCTACATATCACCCAATTCCTTTGTATTTACATTTCTAAAGCTGAAAGAGAATTATTTCAGCTTTATTAAAAAGTTTTGAGAATTAATTTAAATATTTTATAGATTTTAAAAATAAACTTGATTTTTTTTTTTTTGCATTATATTCATTATAAAATTGATAATAATTCTCAAAAAAGTTTTCTTTTTCAATTGCCTCTATCTAACCCTAAGTGTCAAAGTTTTGAGAAAAACAGGCTCCACTGCCTTTTCCCTTTGCTTTCATTCCATTATATAAAAATCTTATAATCTATTTTAGGTACAAAATAAAGTGCATAATCTATTTTAGATAACTTAATAATACATATTTCTAATATAAATATTCAGCTAAAAGACAAATAAATCAGAATAAAAATATTAGAAATAAGGAAGTTTTTAATCATAGAAAACTCCTAATTTAGCTGTCTGATTTCCGTTCTTCCTGATTGACACTAAGTACTTAACTCTATTTTAACTTGGTTTTTTCAATATAAGATGATAGCCTGATAATTGAAATTTCTTTGACATCTAAATATCTCATGCTCGAAAGCTCACCAACTAGTGACATGTTATCATAAACATAGATGTGAGATGTTTCTAGGAAAAAAAATGTTATGAAAGTTTTTGTGACCGATACCAATTTTTTCTCGTGAAAAAAATATTCATTTTATTACCATATTTAGTCTAAATAAATATTATTATAAATCATTTTAATATGAAAAATTTTAAAAAATTGATTAAAAAAAACTCTAGTCATATAGAAATGATAGAGAAAGTTGAAGTTGTAAGAAAATTATTTACATATTATATGATTAGAGACACGAATACATAAAAATGTGTGACATAATAGTAAGAAGCTTATCTTCTATGACTATAATATACTATGTGATTTATTATGCACTATTAAAGAAAAAATTTACTTACATACCGCACAATTCTTATGTATTTACATGTCTTGATATTCGAAATTTTTTATTTACACTTATAATATCTTCATGTAATAAACATATGAAAATGAAATACTTAATACAATTACTTTTTATATATAGTGTAATGTCTAATGGAAGAATAGGCGGATCCGTGGCGCAATGGTAGCGCGTCTGACTCCAGATCAGAAGGTTGCGTGTTCGATTCACGTCGGGTTCAAAGCCCACCGCCTGAATTTTTCTTTTATTTATATTGGTTTATTTTAAATAATATGAATAATTTACATAAATACATCTCAATTTATGTATTTACAGATCTAACACCTTTAATTATATACCACCGCCTGAAAAGGTGTATCTTAATTAATTAATTTTCTTTAAAAAACAGCTTATATACTACGAATATGTGAGCACGGATCTCAAAGTAATTGGAAGGTCATTGGCAAATCGGTGAGTGTATTTTCTGTGCTGACTCACCTAGCTCTAAGTGCGGTATAGGTTATTTTTATGTTATTTTTGGATTATTTTCAATTATCTTGAAATAACTCAAAAATAATGAGGTATTTATTTTTGGGTGTTTCGGGATTATTTAATTAAAACAGAAAATAACTCAGGAATAACTTTCGCCGCATGTACAACTACATTAGGAGTCTGTAAAGAAAAATTAAGCCTAGACGACAGAGCAGATAACTTATCAGTAAATGGCGATCGACTCTATAGTGGTGGATCGACATAATGTGTCAATTGATATAAACTTTTGTCCTGTTTGACACGAGGATTTGTTAATCATAAAAGTATTAATGATAAATTTNTCGGTGGTTGAAGGTCAAGATGTGCGGACACAATTTTTTATTTATTTTATTATTATTATTATTTTGTCCTAAGGTACCATCATGGACTTTGTCAGCTTTGAAGACTTCAAATCTTACTGATTTTTAGCAGATATGGGAGGATCTATTGATCTCTTAGTGGCCCTTAACCATAAATGTTATTTCTGTTTACATATTTAAAAAATATTTCTTTTTTAACTTTATCAATTTTTTTCCTTTTTTTTTAGAGGGTGCAATTGGGCCTTAATGGATATCCACATATATGTCCTGTTAAATGGAAAAAAAATATTGATGTGCATTTGGACTTCAATCACAATGCATCATGTGTACGATCTGACCTTGTATTGCATTAAACTATTTAGTTTCTGGTATTCAATGAAACGAAACCTTACATGTGACACATTGTGATTGAAATCCTGATGCAGTTTTGCATCAGAACTTTTGATGTAATTTTATTTCTATTATACGAGTTCCTAATTTTATCAACACATATAGAGAAACTATAAATTATTTATTTAGACAAAAGCACTTTTTAAACAAAGGAGATTTGGTTTTCTTAGCTCTGCAATTATTGAGTTTTTTCAAAAAAAAAAAAATGATGAAACCAATATCCCAAGGATCATATCCACCATTAAATATCAATATTATAAAATGAAAAACATAAAAAAAAAAATATTTTTTTGGATCAAATTTTGAGTCTATATAAGCCTAATTTTAAGGATTATTTCAACATAATTGAGGCTTTTATATGAAACATTTTGGGCTTGTAGTTGGATTACTTATTTTGACCCTTTATATGTGCTAATGATGTTAATTATATTAATTTGATAGAACACATTTTAATAAAATTGTGTAAAACTTGTCTTTTTTATTTTATTCATATTTAATCGGGACTTTAAATATTCCTAAAAAAAATTAAGAAACAAAAATTTAGGGTTATTATTTTAGCAAAAAAAGAAGAAGAAGAAGAAGAAGAGACATCATATGTTTAATTTGATAATATATGTTCTATATATGAATATATATAATTTAAAATTTAAAATTCTCAATAAAAAATGGTCCCTCCGTTGCTTTAAGAGTGGGCCTAAATAATGATTCTCATTCATTGTACAGCCTTGNATATATATATATATATATATATATATATATATATATTTACATGCTAGTTATGTTATTTCATAAAAAATGTGATATGAGACGAGGCAATAACACTTGTTCTATTTCTTTTTTAAAAATCTATTTTACACATAATTATGTGATACAAATGACACTTATCAACGATTTACTCTAATTAATATTAAAATAACATTTTTTGAACTCTTCATATGTTATAATTATAGTCTCTAAGAGAATACAATTGTAATGCCTCACAAAAAAATATGATAAATTGTCATTTTAGTTAATTATTATTGGGTGTAATATACAACCACAAGAGATTCTTTTTGTTAAGAACATATAAAAAAAAAGGAAAAAGTATTCTGTCTGGACGTCCGAACGGTCGACCGTCGGCCATCATTTCGTCTGCTGTTGACATGTATGACGATGCGTCGGCAGGTGGTTGACAGTCTAGACATAATTTTTTATTTATTTTATTATTATTAATTTTTTGTCCTAAAGTACCATCATGGACTTTGTCAGCTTTGAAGACTTCAAATCTTCCTGATTTTTGGCAGATATGGGAGGATATATTGATTTCTTAGTGGCCCTTAACCATAAATGCTATTCCTGTTACATATTTAAAAAATAATTCTTTTTTTTAACTTTATCAATTTTTTTTCTTTTTTTTAGAGGGTGTGATGAGGCTTTAATGGATATCCACGTATATATCATATCCAATCACAAAGCGTCATGTGTACGGTTTGACCTGTCATGCATTAAACTATTTAGTTTATAGTATTCAATAAGGCTGGACCGAACACTTAACATATTGTGATTGGAGTTCTGATACAGTTTTACAACAGAACTTCTGATGTAATATTATTTCTATTATATGAGTTCCTAATTTTATCAATATGGATAGAGAAAAAACTATAAATTATTTATTTAGACAAAAACACTTTTTAAACAAAGGACATTTGGTTTTCTTAGCTCTACAATTATTGAGTTTTTGAAAAAAAAAATGATGAAACCAATATCCCAATGATTATATCCACTATAAAATATCAATATTATAAAAACCATAAAAAAAATATTTTTTTTTGGGTAATGTGGAGACCTGGTCTACCAAATTTAATTAGCTTCTTAATTAAGTATCTCACCTACCACACTCATCTACCGCTCACTTACCACATCCCACATACTTCTCACCTACCTCCCACCTACTGTTGTCACGGTTTCTATAAAGTCTCTCTTGGTTTAAAGGAAATGCATGTCAAGTAAGACCAAGCCAAGTCCTCTTGAGAGCTAAGAGAAAGAGAGAAAGAGAGAGAGAGAGGAATTGAAAGAAGAAAATAGAGATTTTCTTGTAAACGTCGAGGCGCTCGACGGTGTAATTCCTCGAAGTAGTAAAATCCTCTGCAGCTCCGTGGACGTAGTCAATTTTGCCGAACCACATAAATCTGTGTGTCACTCTGGTGTTTTTTCTGCGTGTAATTTTTCTCGTTCCAATTTTTCGTTTTATTACCGTTGTTTTTCACAAAAACTGGTATCCGAGCTTTGTGTTCGAATTTAATGAAGAACGATGGGTAGAGACGAAGTGATGACATCGGGGATCGAGAAGTTCAATGACACAGATTTTGCTTCCTGGATGATGCAGATAGAGGACTACCTCTATGGGAAGAAACTTCATCTTCCGTTAATGGGAAAATGACCATAAAAGATAGACAAGGCGGAATGGAATCTGTTGGACCAACAAGTTCTGGAGGTTATACGATTAACCCTGTCGAGATCGGTTGCCCACAATGTCATCAATGAGAGGACTACTGCAGATCTCATAGCGGCTTTATCAGGTATGTATGAAAGCCATCGGCGAATAACAAGGTGCATCTGATGAAAAAATTATTCAACTTGAAGATGGTGGAAGACGTCTCTGTTGCTCAACACTTGAATGATTTCAATACTATCACAAATCAATTGTCGTCTATTGAAATTGATTTTAATGATGAGATGTGTGCACTGATATTGTTGGTTTCATTACCAAATAGCTAGGAAGTCATGAGGATGGCAGTTAGCAGTTCTGCAGGTAAATCCAAGCTAAAATATGATAATATTCGTGATTTGATTTTGGCTGAGGAGGTGCGCAGGAAAGATTCTGACGAGACCCGGTGTACAAGTTCAACGCTGAATGTTGATTCCAAAGGGAGATCACATGATAGGAACTCAAACAGAGGAAGATCAAAATCAAAGTCTGGTCAGCATACAACCTATTGGAATTGTGGCAATGCTGACCACATAAAAAGAAACTGCATGAATCCTAAGAAGAATGAGAATGATGACACTAAAGTTGTAACTGAAGAAATACATGATGCACTATTTCTGACAGTTTACAGTTCTGTTAATGACTGAATACTGGATTCAAGAGCTTTCTTCCATACAACTTCCCGTTGGGAGTTAATGTGAAATTATGTTGCATGTAACTTTGTGAAGGTACATCTGGCTGATGGAAAAGTTCTGGACGTGGTGGGGATGGGAGACGTTGATATTGCACTCCTTAATAAGTGCAATTGGACATTGCAAAAGGTCAGACACGTTCCTGAGTTGAAGAAAAACTTTATCTCTGTTAGGCAGCTCAATGAGGGTGGTTATTCAGTGATGTTCTCAGATAGCACCTGAAAGGTTACCAAATGAGCATTAGTAATGGCTCGGGGTAAGAAAACTGACACACTATATATGACTACATGTTTACTCAAGCGTGGACACATGAGTCATATGTGCATTATGAAGAAACAAAAGAAAGTCCATTTCCACATAAAAAGAAACTGCATGAATCCTAAGAAGAATGAGAATGATGACGCTAATGTTGTAACTGAAGAAATACATGATGCATTATTTCTGACAGTTTACAGTTCTGTTAATGACTGAATACTCGATTCAAGGGCTTTCTTCCATACAACTTCCCGTTTGGGAGTTAATGCGAAATTATGTTGTAGGTAACTTTGTGAAGGTACATCTGGCTGATGGAAAAGCTCTGGACGTGGTGGGGATGAGAGACATTGATATTGCACTCCTTAATAAGAGCAAATGGACATTGCAAAAGGTCAGACACGTTCCTGAGTTGAAGAAAAACCTTATCTTTGTTGGGCAGCTCAATGAGGGTGGTTATTCAGTGGTGTTCTCAGATAGCACCTGGAAGGTTACCAAATGAGCATTAGTAATAGCTCGGGGTAAGAAAACTGACACACTATATATGACTACAGGTTTACTCAAGCATGGACACATGAGTCAGAGGTGCATTATGAGGAAGCAGAAGAAGGTCCATTTCCTGAAAAGTGGCAGAGCTCCAAAGGCAGAAAAACCGGACTTTGTACAGACAAATGGTGGAGAATCACATAGTTATGAAGAAATCTTGCAAGATGAAAATTCGAGCAAGTGGGAGCTGACCAAGAAGGAGAAGATGGATTCCCTGTCAGGGAATCAGACTTGGGAGCTGACAGAACTTCCACCAAGGAGGAAGACATTGCACAACAAGTGGGTGTACCAGGTGAAGACTGTGTTTGGTGGCAGTAAGAGGTACAAGGGTGGACTTGTTGAAAAGGACTTTCAGCAGCGGCAGAATATTGCTCATGCAATGGGAGTTGTAAGCAGATACAAGACTAACCCTGTAAAGAACTTGGTGGTACGGGCTAGGTTGATAGTGATATGTCAACTGAGGGTGTTACTCGTGAGAAGCTGAAGTTGTGCTCAACTTCAGCTGGTCTTTTAGCATGAAGACAGGGGCTTCGAGTTGCAGAGGTGGAGGATATCATGTTTAAGGAAAAGGTCGGTATAACTAGTAGATGATGCAACTAGTAGGTGATGCATTCAGTGTCCTAATCTCCAAGTGGGAGAATTATTGGGTAATGTGGAGACTCGGTCCACCGATTTGAATTATCTTCTTAATTAAGTATCTCACCTACCACTCACCTACCACAACCATCTACCGCTCACCTATCACATCTCACCTATCGCTCACCTACCTCTCACCTACTGCTCTCATGGTTTCTATAAATAGTCTCTTTTGGTTTAAAGGAAATGCATGTCAAGCAAAGCCAAGCCAAGTCCTCTTGAGAGCTAAGAGAAAGAGAGGAAGAGAGAGAGAGAGAGAGAAAAAAAGTGAGAGAAGAAAATAAAGATTTTCTTGTAAACGTTGAGGCGTTCGACGGTGTAATTCCTCGAAATAGTAAAATCTTCTGCAACTCCGTAGACGTTGGCAATTTTGTCGAATCACGTAAATCTGTGTGTCGCTCTGGTATTTTTTATTCGTGCAATTTTTCTCGTTCTAATTTTTCGCTTTATTGTCGTTGTTTTTCACAACATATTCTAGGATTAAATTTTGAGTCTTTATAAGCCTAATTTTAAGGATTATTTCAACATACTTTAGAATTTTATATGAAACATTTTGGGCTTGTAGTTGGATTACTTATTTTGACCTTTTTTTATGTGCTAATGATGTTAATTATATCAATTTGATAGCACATATTTTTATAAAATTGTGTAAAACTTGTCTTTTTATTTTATTCATATTTAATCGGGACTTTAAATGTTCCTAAGAAAATTAATTAAGGTACAAAAATTTTGGGCAATCATTTTAACAAAAAAAAAATTAAAAAAGAGAGCATCATATATTTAATTTGATAATATATTTTCTATATATAATTTAAAATTTTAAATTCTCAATAAAATAATTTGATAATCATTAAATAATAATTATTTTTATTTTAATTTTTTTTAATTTATTGCTCATTTTAATTGATGTAGTAGCTTCCTTCTCAAGATCGAGCGTTTATGCGTACGGACCCACACACAAATTTGCGTGCGGTGTTCGATCTGAATCACTGAAATACATCTTTTTATTTTTTTTATTGTTAGAGTGGGGCCCACTCTATATTTTTTATGGTCCAGATCGGACAACGTACGCAAATTTTGCGTGTGGTGACCGCACCTAATAATTTTTCCTCAAGATGAGGGGAAAAGTGCTTCTGTTTCAAAAAGACAGCTTGAAACTACTGTAGAAAAGTCTGTTGCTTCTTTTTTTAAAAAAAATCATCTTGCAACTTTCTAACAACCACCGCATTTAGTAAGGTACGGTTGTAAAACACAACATTCAACCAACTGTAGCATTTTGAAAAAATAGACAAAACACACTTTTATCACAANTATATATATATATATATATTTCATATTAACCTGAAAGATAATATTAATTTTATTTATTTAGGCATGAAATGGTTCCCCCAAAAAGAAGAACTATATTTTTTAAAAATGATCTAAAGCTGACTAGGGTGTGTTTGGAGTAGCTTATCTGCTGCAACAACATTTTGAAAACACAGTCTCATCGTTTGGAAAGTTGTTATATTTTTATGTGATATAAAAAAGTTAGGTGGTATAGATTAAAATGGTAAAATTTAGGTGTTAGATATATAAATACATCGGAATTGGGTGACAATGTAAAATGCCCAAAAATTAAGAGTGGAAAATCTATCATAAAAGTTTTAAAAAGCAAAAGATTTTCCCAAACAATGATATGACAACAAAAAAATAAAAGAAATTGTGAAAAACTAATCCAAAATGCACAAATGAATATAATCCCACTGATTAAAAATGCAGTGATAATCATTAAATAATAATTATTTTTATTTTAATTTTTTTTGATTTATTGCTCATTTTAATTGATGTAGTAGCTTCCTTCTCAAGATCGAGCGCTTATTACGTACGGATACCACGTGTAAATTTGCGTGCGGTGTTCGATATGAACCACTGAAATACATCTTTTTGTTTTTTTAATTGTTAGAGTGGGGCCCATTCTATATTTTTGATGGTCTAGATCAGACATCGTACGCAAATTTTTCGTGCGGTGTCTGCACTTAATAATTTTTGCTCAAGATGAGGGGAAATGTGCTTATGTTTCAAAAATGCAGCTTGAAACTACTGTAGAAAAACCAATGTTCAAAAAATTACGGTGGCTATTGTAGCTTTTTTCTAACAACCACCGCATTTAGTAAAGTCCGGTTGTAAAACACAATATTCAACTGTAGTATTTTGAAAAAATAGACAAAACACAGCTTTATCACAAATTTCATTCATTTTTCAAACAAAATGTGTGCAAAAGTAGTTATTTATAAATTTAGACTGATCAAAGGAATTATATAAAAGAAAATTGCAAAATTTGACTTCAAAATATATTAAGGCATCCAGTTGAGTTCCTTCTGCTACATCAAACATTGAACAATTTCAGCACCAAAATAGATACTGATCTCCTAATCTGTAACCTAGAGATTTCCCTGTTACCATAAACAAGGAAAGAAACAAAAAAAACACCAGAATAGTCAAAATATAAATCAATGGAGGCTGACTCATAACATAAGATGAAAATTTCAGTGCTCTCCAATTTATTCTGTGGCCAATAAACAGATTCTCCAATATCACAAATCTGTCAAGAGATGTCACTGTTACTTGAGAATCCTGTCCTCTTCTTTTAAGGAGAAAAGCCCCTCCTCCATTGATTTTCTTTTGTTGTTATTTTTCTGGTTTTGCTCTTTGGATTTCCATTTTATTATATGAGGTTTGAGCCTGTTCATGTCTGATAACTTCACTGGTTTCAGTAAGAATTCATCAGCTCCTTCTTTCAAGCATCTAATGGCCATCATGAGAGCAAAGGAAGATGAATTCAGAAAATATTTAGAAAGGAAAAGAGAATCAAGTGATGAGTAACATAATTCCATTTCGTCCCATAAAGGCAGAATAAAATCTTATAAAGATCATGGAAAAGACACCACCTGTGCTTTTATTCCTATTCTCAGATCTGAATCACAGGCACATAGACAAGTTTCATGGCCTAAGCAAACAAGTAGATAAATTGTTATTGAGGTGCAAGGCTTGTGGACAAGTTCATTAAGAGTCCTCTCTGTAATTAGCAGACAGACTAAGATTCAAAGCACATTATAATCACTAATTTCTAAACTAATTAACAATTGTGTATAAACAGTTGCTTCTTGCATGTGGCCAAATTTATTATGTCAAGTACTCCCCTTCGATAATCTCCTTTGATTTGATTATCTCCTTAAGAAGAATTAAAGCACATCTTAACCAAACAAATCATGAAAATGGAACTCACGATATTTCAGCCGTTGCAGAAATTAATGAAGTTCAGCAGTATTTTTATGGTAAAAAATTAATTACCTATTTATCCTGGAAGGGACATTCTCAGATGACATTATGACAACTGGGATGTCCTTTAAAGCTGATGAATCCTGAACCAATAATCCACAAACCATTCCCCATAAACCTCAAAACAACCATTAAATTTAGGGTTATAAACAGGTGAACTTCAACAGATTAATTTTTCTTCTAAAAATAAGAGCTTGCCTTGATTCTCTTTAGCAGATCATAACCACTCATTCCAGGCATGCAGTAATCCGTGATCACCAAATTCACCTCAAAATCCTTAAAAAAAAGAAAAATCCATCAATCCCAAATCAATAAACCCCTAATAACCCAAAAGTCCCTCAAATTCCGATAAATGAGAGAGAGAGAGAGAGAGAGAGAGAGAGAGAGAGAGAATTTGATGCTCACATTCTGTCTAAGAGCTAGGAACTCAAGAGCCTTGCTTCCAGACTCCACTGTGGTCACTGAAAGGAAAAATGGAAACAAAGAAACAATCAAAATCAAAACAAAATTGGACTGAAAACATGCAACCAAAATGCAACATTAGCTTTCTCCTTTCCCAATTCCAGCAAATCAGAGCGCAAATACCTAAAAAAGACGAGGCCTTAAGAAGCCTCTCAATGAGCTTTCGATCAATGAGACTGTCATCCACAGCCAGAATATGGAACTGCACTTCAGACGCTACAACCATCACAAATCCAACTTCTTCTCAAGAAAATAGTCTGATTCAGACCAGATTTTAGAGGAAAAAGAGTAGGAGGAAGAAAAAAAGACAAATGGTACAATCCGACTATTCATACTGATTTGATTTTTGTTATGGCATGACTCATATATCATATATGGACAGAAGCTGGAACAAAGCGGAGCAGAGCGGTGCGAAGCGGAAGAATCATTCTAAATTGGGAAGTTACGTTATGTGGGTTAGGGGTGCTGTGTCAACGTCCGGTTATACGGTACATGAGTAATTTGGTAATTACATATTATACTGTAGAGTTTACTCTATGATTATAAATAGACATGTTTGTAATTCTAGGTTTTTGAGAGAGCTGAATCTTGTATTCTGTACCCTTTTCTGGATATTGAAAAGGAGATCGCCGCTCTGCTCCCGAAGATGTAGGCATCTTTGTCGAACCTCGTTAAATCTCTGTGTTCTTCTGGATTTATGTCGTTCTTGTTTTTCTTCGCCCTAATTTCTCGACAAGTGGTATCAGAGTCAGGTTCGAGGGGAAGAAAATTTTCGGCAGCCTAGGAAGAAAGAAGATTTGAAAAAAAATTGGCAGCTAGATTTCAAGAATTTCAGGTGTTCAGCGAATTGCGGCTTGCGAGAAGATCAGGAGGCGCGGAAGATTGCTCGCCTCATTTCCAGTCAGCAAACAAGCGGATCACGTGGGTTCGCGAACAGAAGGATCGCGACAGAGAGCTTCGCGGTGTGGAAGGCATCGGTGCGAAAGACTGCTAGGGAGTTGTTCGGCGCGTGAAGGAGCGGAGGATCACTGCTATAGGGTCGAGTTCACTGACGTATTGTTTCCGCAGGAGGCGGGAGGCGGAAGGAAGAGTTCGCGTCGCAGGAGGGATGTTCGTGCTTCTGTTTCGGCGACAGAAAGGAATCACGGATCAGGACTCTGCGAGTTCGAGCGGAAGGAGGAATTGGAGGCATGATCGAGGCGGAAGCGGAGGAATTTCTTTCGCGATTTCCATCCCTGCCTGTTTACTGGAGAAGGAGAATCCATTTCCATTTTTGTTTGTTTTCTGTAGAGGCAACTCCGAATTAGGAGAAATTGGAAGGAAATATTTCATTCCTTTGCGGGTTGAGCGGAGGAAGGGTTGCGAAGAAGAAAAATCAGAAGGATTTTTAATTTTTTCTTTGACTGGTGCTAAATTTCCTTTGCAAGAGGCGGAGCGGAAATAGAAAGAATTTTTTATTTGTTTCGCTGGAGTGAGTGGAGAAACCTGCGGAGAAGTAAATTTGGAAGATTCTTCAAATTTTGCGATGCAGCAAAGCTATTCCTGGACGCCGAAAAGGAAAGTTCGGGAAATTTTGGAAGGAAAGCGGAGCGCAGTACTTGGAATGTGATGTTCTTTACTTTACTGGAGCCGCTAAATGTTTTCTTTTGGTGGATTTATTCTGCTGGATCTGCGGAGGTGAGATTTCTTTTGCTGGAGGCTGAAGAAATGAAAGGATTTGAAATCCAGTTAATTAAATGAAATATGTAATTAAGGGAATATTTCAATTTTTTTTTGAAAGATTTTGTTGATTCTCTGGGAAACTTAATTAAGGGAAAATATTTATTCTTGTAAACTTAATTAATGAATCTTAATTAATGAATTATTTAAAAGGATTTATGGCATAATCAAAGTATAATTTCTGGTTCAATAAAAAAATCTTGCGGAGAAGAAAATTTGGAAGTATTTTTTGAATTTCCTTGACTGGAGAAAGAAAATCTTGGCTACCGCGCAGAAAAATATAAAATTTTGCGAATTGTTCGCAAGACAGGCGGGCTCGCGGGAACGAACAAATGCGAAACAGTTCAGATAAAGGGTTGCAGCAGTTCGGCGAGTTATGTTTCGGGGAGTTCGCGGTTGAGGCATCGTCTCGACTTCGTGGTGCGACAGTTCATGAACTTTCGCGGCATTAGGCGAGACGAAGTTAGCGAACAGGAGTTCGTGTGCAGTTACCGCAAATAGGAGCGTTTGCGAACAGAGGAGTTTGGTGATGTTCGACCAGCAAAGTTTGCAAGTTTGTCGCAGGATGAGTTATGAAAGGTGGAGTTCGGTAGGTGTTGGCGAGCGAGCAGACTCGATTATTCGCGAACATTGGTTTCGCCGAGGTATTTCACGAAGGGTTTAGCTCACGGGACAACAGTTTAGCTAAGGTGATGGCGCTAACAGGAAAGTGCTTCAACCCACATTTGTGCATAAGAAACTCCATGGTATTTTTCTCCTAAGGGGTTGAATATTCGCAAGGTGAATATTTTCTCCTAAGGGACAGAATGTTCGCAAGGTGGAGATACTTCTCCTAAGGGGCTCGATATTCGCAAGTTTGAGATTTTCTCCTAAAGGGCATGATATTTGCAAAGTTGAGATTTTTCTCCTAAGGGATTGCATATTCGCAAGGTAGAAATTTTCTCCTAAAGGGCTGGATATTCACCAATGTGGAGAATTGTTATGTATGACTCATAATACCAGAATTTGGAGTCTCTTGTAATAAAAAGATGTCTCTTGAAACTAAAGAGGTGTGTCTCTTGTAATTTAGTGGGTTAAGATCAGCGTGGGCGCAACAGAAGCATGGTTGCCCAACCCACATTGGTGCAGGTGTAACTCCCATGTAATTTTTCTCCTAAGGGGCTGAATATTCGCTAAGGTGGAGATTTATTATGGTACGACTCATATATCATATAGGGACAGACACTGGAACGAAGCGGAGAAGAGCGCAGCGAAGCGGAAAAATCTGTCAAAATCGGGAAGTTACGTTATGTGGGTTGGAGGTGCTGGGTCAACGCTCCGCTATACGGTATAAAAGTAATTTAGTAATTACATATTGTTCTGTAGGGTTTACTCTAAGATTATAAATAGACCTGTTTGTAATTCTAGATATTTGAGAGAGTTGGATCTTGTATTATGAACTCTTTTCTGAATATTGAAAAGAAGGTCGCCGCTCTGCTCTCGAGGATGTAAGCATCTTTGTCGAACCTCATTAAATATCTGTGTTCTTATGGATTTGTGCGTTCTTATTTTTCTTCGTCATGAGGGATTTCATGGGGACAAAAGATTTTTGTCACAAAGCCGCTGGAGTTGTTCTGAACCGCAAGCCCACGTTAAGCGATGCCGTGAACAATGATTTATCATTGGATCATTGACACGTGGAAGCTTTTAGGGATGAAGTTTATGCCATTTCGGGACAGCTTTAGCGTTAAATTCGGTAGATCTCTTACGAAATTGATTCGAATCCCGTTAGTTTAAAAATCAGTATCTAATTTTTTATTACTTTTTATTATTTTATTTTAATTGATTGAATCTCAGCCGTTCAAATTGAATCAGATGAATGGCATTAAAGTACCTCATTAGATTTAGAGTATGACACTAATAATTGAGAGTACCTCATCAAAATAGCTCCTTTTAAATAATAATAAAATGCTAGTTATATAAATACATTGCTTATGTATTTATATAACTAGCATTTGAAATTTATATTTATATTTATAATACTTTAGTGTTATATATTTATGCTATGCAATAAATTATGTAATACTTTACGTGATGTTAAATATTAGAGTGTTATGTATGTCAATACGTTATTTCAGGTGTTAGATATGAAAATATATAAGAATTGTGTGGTATGTATGTAAATGACTCTATTATTTAATTTTGATAGTGTTTTTTTTCTAATACTTCGAAGATAAACTTGTTATTTAAATTTCAATTTTTTTAGGAAAATATAAATAAGTTTAGGCGTTTAAAAAAGTATATTGAAACAAATTATAAGAAAAAAATCAAAAAAGTATATGGAATTTGCATAAAAAAAATGCACATGCTTTAAAATTAGTTCAAAATGTATGCTTTAAAATACTTTATTAATTAATGCTTTTAAATAAATAAGCTGAAGATTAGGAAAGTATGTATGTGGATCTTTATTCAAATCAATAAAACAATGCAATAACAAGCTAATTTTTCTCTAATTTATTGATAAGATAGTAAATATGTAGCATATATATATATATATATATATATATATGATTTTTAAAAAATATTAAAAAATACAACTACAAAACAATGAATAATTTTGAATAAATTTAATGATCTAACTTGGCTTAATTCTAACATCATTTAAGGCGTTCAAATAGAAGATGCTACAAGCTCTAAAAAGTCTTTCAATGGAATATGACCTCAAACCACTTTCACTTATGTATTGATATGAATACATTACTAAAAGCTTTATTCTATTAAGCAAAATTTTAATACAATCTTTGAATTAGAAATTTAATAAATTAATTGTGGAAATGAACATCTCAAAATAGTCTACTCCAAGGTCATATGAGACCAAATCAAGAACTTAAGAGATGATTAATATTTTCAAATCATTTAATTCTGAGATCAGTAAGATATCTGGATGAGTAATAAATAACCTATCAAAAAATTCAAGATAAACTATCCAATAATGTTTTTGAGATTTTGTCCACATTTATCAAAATGCTGCACTAAATTGAATCGCATTCTCTATACGTGTACTACACCGGAACTAGAAGACCTTAAAGATTTAATGGACTCCAAAGTTCTGTCTAATGCTCAACATCGATGACCACAACCAGCAACCACTTTCCCCATATCATTATCATCACATGTTCATGATTATCCAAACTATTCATTCAATAATCGTAACCTAAACGCTAACATCTTACTATTAGTATTCAATCATTATTATTTGACTATTCTCCACTAACCCTCAATTATCATTGTTCGATTTTCATCACCTAATTTCTATCTCTTAACTACAAACTTTCATCTCCTAAATATTGTCTCTTGATTATTAACCTCATCGACTACAACTTCTTTTGTAATCTTTATTATATATACAAAAGACCACAATTATGTTGTCATTACCTAAATATTTATTTTCAATTATTTTTTAAGTACTTCAAAATAAAACATCAAGGTGGAACATTTATAGTAAATCATTTTTTCAATCCTTTGAATTTCTCTAAATCATAAATGAATTGGTTTTTCTTGTGGACACATCCTCTTCTAGGCTTTAGTTTATGTTGCCTTCATAAAGTGGTTAAGAGAACACTAACGGGCTTAATATGGACCTCAATAAATTTTGGGCCATCACAAATTAGTAATTTGAGCACATAAAAATTAAATTTTGATGTAAAAAACATTCAAGATAGACTTTAGCAAAGTATTATAGCCGGAAAAATGTCTCAATAAATACAAGCTGATTGATGATTTGTTTTAGGATTTTAATTAAATTTATAAAAAATGTGAGTCATAAAAACTATAAATATACTATTATCTCAACATGAAGGAGTCCTAAAGAGTGCTTGAAGTTAAATATCCGAATAATTCTAGAACTAAGGATGCAAACAGGAAGTCATTCGAGATTGAGATCAATAGGCTTAAGCTTGATTCAAACTATTGTGATAGTATTTAAGCTTATTTTGTTTAAATCATACTTATTTATCAATAGATTTTATCATTTGATAGGAATCTCGATTCAATTAACATGGATCACGGAGCATTTTTAAGCAAAAAAAAAAATATTTAAACTTCGATAAAAGAAATCATCATGAATTCTGATTTCAATAAACTTATAGTCAAACTGACTGACTCAACAAGATAGATCTACTGACACTGAAATTGCCCTAATCTTAGTCAAATCAAGCCTAGATCGATATGTTAAACCATTTTTGAAAACTTTTTGTGCCAAATTGGAAGCCAAACAAATTCCAAATCCAATAAGCTTATAGGTAAATTGAGAGTCTCAGTGTGACGAATCCAATGATCTTAATATAATTCAATTTTGACATCATTAAAGCTACAGTCCAATTGAAGGAATCTCTTAGGATCATCTGATGAAGTGATGCAGATTCCTTCTTTATTTATAAAGCGATTTCTCTCATACTCTATAAATAGAGTCATATCCCTTTATGAAGAGAGTACTAAAACCTGAGCTTGGAGTGCGATTGTGAGGAGAATGAGTTGAAGTCTAGTGTTCTACGCCAAAGGTCTAACGAACGCCACTCGCTCTTATAGCCGCTGATCATCGTCAACCATTGCTCACCAGCAGTCGTCGAGCATCTTCTGCTCATTACCATAAAACCCCTTGCAGAATCACGACATACTTTGAAGAATCTTGGCGTACGTTATGGAGTAATGAATCATCCTATAAAAAAGTGTATCATCCTTAGCTTTGTGCAGCGATGCACCTCAAAGACAGTGTACTGAAGTTCAGGTAACTAATCCCAACTGCAATCACTCACGACCTTTGTATAACAGACATTTTACTTTGAGAAATTGTGCAGTGTTCTTTATTATGTGTGACAAGGTTCTGTATCCGTGCTCACTAATTTATGGTGAATCATTATGAGTAGGTTGGACCCCATGATTTTTTTATTTTTTGGAATTTTCATGTAAGAACTTCTGGTATCTCTGTCTTTCTCCTTAATCAAGTCAGTCGGAATCAGAATTATTGTACTTAGTTTATTGAATCAATTTGATGTGTGAGTCCAATTTTTAACACCCATAGTGGTTGGTCCTAGTTTTTTTTTTAATCTTGGTTGAGACAAATGGAAATTGCATTGTTTGGACGTCGGAATGTTAATCCTTTTCTTTATTTGTTGACTGAATTTTGAGGCTAATTTTGTGACCTTAAATATCATTGTTAATTTTTTATTTTTCACCCTTTCAAATTACGATTGAGAAAATTTACCAAGTGTGGTCATATTCCTAATATTGATTTTTAATCATATATATGACAAATCATATTATAACTCTTCTATCCAATTTTTTAAAAGATTAATATTTTTTGCTTTTTGCTTAAAAAAGTTTTTATCTTTAATAATAATAATAATAATTGATGTGTGCTAGAAAATTCGCGGCGGTAGAGTAATGAATTATCGTCTTAGCGTTTCAGCACACACTAGATGAAAATGAATCAAGTTGTGATNCTCCAGATCAGAAGGTTGCGTGTTCGATTCACGTCGGGTTCAAAGCCCACCGCCTGTATTTTTCTTTTAATTATAGTGTTTTATATTTAAATAATATGAATAATTTACATAAATACTCCTCAATTTATGTATTTACAGATGTAACACCTTCAAATATATACCACTGCCTGAAGAGGTGTATCTTAATTAATTAATACTCTTTAACAAATAGCTTATATACTACAAATATGTGAGCAGGGATCTCAAAGGAATTGGACGGACATTGAGAGGGGCGCTCAACCAGATGTCTAGACGGGCAGTGTATTTTCTGTCGACGAAGTTTTACATGTAGTGGATGTTATTTTTGAGTTATTTTCAATTATTCAGAAATAATTAGGTTTTTGTTTTTGGGTGTAACCTAGAAAATAACTTCGGAATAATTTTCTCCGCATGTATAGCTACGTCAGGAGTCCGTACAGAAAAATTAGGCCTAGCACTTATCAGTAAATGGCGATCGACTCTATAGTATGGTGGATTGACATAATGTGCCAATTGATATAAACTTTTGTCCTGTTTGACACGAGGATTTGCCAATCATAAAAGTATTCATGATAAATTTTATATGATATAAATATATATAAATATTACGTGCTAGTCATGTAATTACATAAAAAATGTGATATGAGAAGAGGCAATAACACTTCTTCTGTTTCTTTTTTAAAAATCTATTTTACACATAATTATGTGGTACATATGACACTTATCAACGATTTACTCTCATTAATATAAAAATAACATTTTTTTAACTGTTCATATGTTATAATTATAGTCTCTAGGAGAGTACAATTGTAATGCCTCACAAGAAAATATGATAAATTGTCATTTTAGTTAACTTAAATACATCCATTTTCTACTAACATTTAATTATTATTAGGTGTAATGTATAATCACAAGAGATTCTTTTTGTTAAGAAANTACACATAATTATGTGGTACATATGACACTTATCAACGATTTACTCTCATTAATATAAAAATAACATTTTTTGAACTCTTCATATGTTATAATTAATGTCTCTAAGAGAATACTATTGTAATGCCTCACAAGAAAATATGATAAATTGCCATTTTAGTTAACTTAAATATATCCATTTTCTATTAACATTTAATTATTATTGGGTGTAATGTACAATCGTAATAGATTCTTTTTGTTAAGAACAAATAAGAAAAAAAGTGAAAGGTATTCGTCTAGACGTCTGAACGGTCCCATTGATGACATGTATGGCGATGTGTCGGTCCGTGGTTGAAGGTCAAGATGTGCGGACACAATTTTTTATTTATTTTATTATTATTATTATTTTGTCCTAAAGTACCATCATAGACTTTGTCAGCTTTGAAGACTTCAAATCTTACTGATTTTTAGTAGATATGGGAGGATCTATTGATCTCTTAGTGGCCCTTAACCATAAATGCTATTTCAGTTTACATATTTAAAAAATATTTCTTTTTTAACTTTATCAATTTTTTTCTTTTTTTTTTAGAGGGTGCAATTTGGCCTTAATGGATATCCACATATATGTCCTGTTAAATGGAAAAAAAATACTGATGTGCATTTGGACTTCAATCACAATGCATCATGTGTACGACCTGACCTCGTATTGCATTAAACTATTTAGTTTTTTGTATTCAATGAAGCGAAACCGTACATGTGACACATTATGATTGAAATCCTGATGCAGTTTTACATCAGAACTTTTGATGTAATATTATTTCTATTATATGAGTTCCTAATTTTATCAATACATATAGAGAAACTATAAATTATTTATTTAGACAAAAGCACTTTTTAAACAAAGGAGATTTGGTTTTCTTAGCTCTACAATTATTGAGTTTTTTCAAAAAAAAAATGATGAAACCAATATCCCAAGGATTATATCCACCATTAAATATCAATATTATAAAAAGAAAAACATAAAAAAATATATATTTTTTAGGATCAAATTTTTAGTCTATATAAGCCTAATTTTAAGGATTATTTCAACATAATTTAGANTCTTTGGATTTCCATTTTATTATATGAGGTTTGAGCCTGTTCATGTCTGATAACTTCACTGGTTTTAGTAAGAATTCCTCAGCTCCTTCTTCCAAGCATCTAATGGCCATCATGAGAACAAAAGAAGATGAATTCAGAAAATATTTAGAAAGGAAAAGGGAATCAAGTGATGAGTAACATAATTCCATTTCGTCCAATAAGGGCAGAATAAAATCTTATAAAGATCATGGAAAAGACACCACCTGTGCTTTTATTCCTATTCTCAGATCTGAATCACAGGCACATAGACAAGTTTCATAGCCTAAGCAAACAAGTAGATAAATTGTTATTGAGGTGCAAGGCTTGTGGAGAAGTTTATTAAGAGTCCTCTCTGTAATTAGCAGACAGGCTGAGATTTNAAAATAAAAGAAATTGTGAAAAACTAATCCAAAATGCACAAATGAATATAATCCCACTGATTAAAAATGCAGAGATAATCCTTAAATAATAATTAATTTAATTTAATTTTTTTTAATTTATTGCTCATTTTAATTGATTTAGTAGCTTCCTTCTCAAGATCGAGCGCTTATTACGTACGGATACCACATGTAAATTTGTGTGCGGTGTTCGATATGAACCACTGAAATACATCTTTTTGTTTTTTTTATTGTTAGAGTGGGGCCCACTTTATATTTTTGATGGTCCAGATCGGATACCGTATGCAAATTTTTCGTGCTGTGTCTGCACCTAATAATTTTTGCTCAAGATGAGGGGAAAAGTACTTATGTTTCAAAAAGGCAGCTTGGAACTACTGTAGAAAAGCCAATGTTAAGTAAATTACGGCGGCTATCGTAGGTTTTTTTTAAAAAAAAAAGAATCATCTTGCAACTTTCTAATAACCACCGCATTTAGTAAGGTCTGGTTCTAAAACACAACATTCAACTGTAGCATTTTAAAAAAACAGACAAAATACAGTTATATCACAAATTTCATTCATTTTTTTTGTTGTTGTTATTTTTCTGGTTTTGCTCTTTGGATTTCCATTTTATTATATGAGGTTTGAGCCTGTTCATGTCTGATAACTTTACTGGTTTTAGTAAGAATTCCTCAGCTCCTTCTTCCAAGCATCTAATGGCCATCATGAGAACAAAAGAAGATGAATTCAGAAAATATTTAGAAAGGAAAAGGGAATCAAGTGATGAGTAACATAATTCCATTTCGTCCAATAAGNTGAGAACAAAAGAAGATGAATTCAGAAAATATTTAGAAAGGAAAAGGGAATCAAGTGATGAGTAACATAATTTGATTTCGTCCCATAAAGGCAGAATAAAATCTTATAAAGATCATGGAAAAGACAACACCTGTGCTTTTATTCCTATTCTCAGATCTGAATCACAGGCAAATAGACAAATTTCATAGCCTAAGCAAACAAGTAGATAAATTGTTATTGAGGCGCAAGGCTTGTGGAGAAGTTCATTAAGAGTCCTCTCTGTAATTAGCAGACAGACTGAGATTCAAAGCACATTATAATCACTAATTTCTAAACTAATTAACAATTGTGTATAAACAGTTGCTTCTTGCATGTGGGCAAATTTATTATGTCAAGTACTTTTTTTATATATTATTTGGAGACCCAGCCCCCTAGATAAGTTCTTTTGATTTGATTATCTCCTTAAGAAGAATTAAAGCACATCTTAACCGAACAAATCATGAAATATTTCAGCCGTCGCACAAATTAATGAAGTTCAGCAGTACTTTTATAGTAAAAAATTAATTACCTATTTATCCTGGAGGGCACATTCTCAGATGACATTATGACAACTGGGATATCCTTTAAAGCTGATGAATCCTGAAACAATAATCCACAAACTATTCCCCATAAACCTCAAAACAACCATTAAATTTAGGGAAAAAATTTGCGTGTGATAGACGTACGCAGAGCTGCGTACGATATTTAGAATTTGTCTATGTGCCTGTGATTTGTNTATCCTTTAAAGCTGATGAATCCTGAAACAATAATCCACAAACTATTCCCCATAAACCTCAAAACAACCATTTAATTTAAGGAAAAAATTTGCGTGTGATAGACGTACGCAGCGTTGCATACGATATTGGGGTTATACCGAGGGTACAAGGGGGTTACATTCGCGATATAACCCCTTGTAACCTCCTTGTAACCTTATGTAATCTACATGTAACCTAAAATAAGTTTCGCGCTTCTGTGATCATATATTAAGAATTTGTTAGTAGGTTTCACATAAGTTACAGAAGGTTACAGGAAGGTTACAAGGGGTTATATCGCAGATATAACCCTCTTGTACCCTTGTTATAACCTCAATATTGTACGCAGCGCTGCATACGTCTATCACACGTGAACTTCAACAGATTAATTTTTCTTCTAAAAAATAAGAACTTGCTTTGATTCTCTTTAGCAGATCATACCCACTCATTCCAGGCATGCAGTAATCCGTGATCACCAAATTCACCTCAAAATCCTAAAAAAAAAATCCATCAATCCCAAATCAATAAAACCCTAATAACCCAAAATTCCCTCAAATTCCGGTAAATGAGAAAGAGAGAGAGAGAGAATTTGATGCTCACATTCTGTCGAAGAGCTACGAACTCAAGAGCCTTGCTTCCAGACTCCACTGTGGTCACTGAAAGGAAAAATGGAAACCAAACTAATATTGTTTGAATAATTTTAGAGCTTTACCTTTGTGGTCACCATATAGTTCAAATAATTTTATAGCTTTACCTTTGTGGTGACCATATAGGACTGATATTTCGACCACTGCAACCAAACTATATTTATATGAACATTGTGGCCTAATTGTATTAAATCCACCAACTTTGTTGCCCGTGATCATCAATGCACAACTTCAACATCAACAAATAATATTGTTTATAAATATAATACACATTGTCAATGCACACCATCACTTATAATGTCAATGCACGTCATTGACATCAATGTCAATACTCATTGAATTTGTTTACTTTTATCATTAACAATATTGATACACATAGACACCAATAAGGGTAAGTTGCACTAAATTTGGTTCTTCATGTCAAAAGTAATATTGATACTACTTGATATTTCTTTTCTAAAAGGAAATCAATCGAACAAATTGTAATTAATTTATTGGTTTGGGGAATAGTAAAAGAAAAATCTTAGTTTTGGGAAACCTAAAGCTTTGCTTGTCTTGAATAGTGTCGCCAGAATATCACATTCAATATCATACTACGGCCTCCCGGTCATTATTACCAACTATGTTCGCCCAAACTTTGTCACCCAGTTACAATCTCTCAATCATCATCATTAGATTATGTTCCCTTGACATTTATTACCATACTATAGTCCCTAGACCAGTGTTGACCAACTGTGATTTCTTAATCACTGTCTCCTAATTATAATTATATGATTATGATCANCAACTATGTTCGCCCAAACTTTGTCACCCAGTTACAATCTCTCAATCATCATCATTAGATTATGTTCCCTTGGCATTTATTACCATACTATAGTCCCTAACCAGTGTTGACCAACTGTGATTTCTTAATCACTATCTCCTAATTATAATTATATGACTATGATCGTCTGACTACCTTTACTCATTAAGATCCCCCCAAATATCATGAATTTTTTCTTTCATTTATTAATGCATTTACAAGAGCAAGTTTTTAGAAACATTATCCTATAAATATAAATCTCACTACATTATCTGGATTAGAAATTTTCAAAAATAAATTAGAAATCATACAAACTCCAAATTTAAAAATAACTTATAAATGAAGTATGTCTCAACAAGATAAACTCTCGAACATAAATAATTTGATTTAAGTCCAAATGAACTCAAATCAATATAAATAAGAAACGAGAAAGAGAGAGGTAGGGGTTTAGAGAATTCTAAGGCTTTCTATGTTTTGAACATAATGATTTGATTGCCATATTTCAATCACTATCATTCAATTAGGGTCTCACTACCATCTTAGCTGGAGTCTGATATTTGGACCACCAGTATCTAACTACAATCTTTCNTTAGAAACATTATCCTATAAATATAAATCTCACTACATTATCTGGATTAGAAATTTTCAAAAATAAATTAGAGATCATACAAACTCCAAATTTAAAAATAACTTATAAATGAAGTATGTCTCAACAAGATAAATTCTCGAACATAAATAATTTGATTTAAGTCCAAATGAACTCAAATCAATATAAATAAGAAACGAGAAAGAGAGAGGTAGGGGTTTAGAGAATTCTAAGGCTTTCTATGTTTTGAACATAATGATTTGATTGCCATATTTCAATCACTATCATTCAATTAGGGTCTCACTACCATCTTAGCTGGAGTCTGATATTTGGACCACCAGTATCTAACTACAATCTTTCGACCATTGTTACCTAACAACATCGATGCTCGTTGGTTTTATCACCTAACTTCTCCTATAAGGCTGGTGCAAGCCATTAACAAATGTATATCATTACTTTTAATGCCAACGCATGTCATCTACATCAATGTCAATGCTTGTTGAATTTATTTCCTTCTCTTAACA
>JXCR01007807.1:256481-267145 GCA_002079205.1 Phalaenopsis hybrid cultivar | reverse complement strand
CATTACCATAAAACCCCTTTCAGAATCACGACATACTTTGTAGAACCTTGGTGTACGTTATGGAGAAACGAATCACCCTATAAAGAAGTGTATCATCCTTAGCTTTGTGCAGTGATGCACCTCAAAGATAGTGTACTGAAGTTTCGGTAACTAATCCCAACTACAAATCACTCACGACCTTTGTATAACAAACATTTTACTTTAAGGAATTGTGCGATGTTTTCCTTTCTGTGGGACAAGGACCTATATCGGTACTCACCAATTTATACTGAATCATTTTGAATAGGTTGGACCCATGATTTTTTTTATTTTTTGGAATTTTCTTGTAAGAACTTCTGCGTCTTTCCCCTTAATCAAGTCAGCCGGAATCAGAATTATTGTAGTTGGTTTCTGAATCAATTTGATGTGTGAGTCCAATGTTTAACACCCATAGTGGTTGGTCCTAGTTTTTTTTTTATCTTGGTTAAGACAAATGGAAATTGCATTGTTTGGACTTCGGAATGTTAATCCTTTACTTTATTTGTTGACTGAATTTTGAGGCTAATTCTGTGACCTTAAATAACATTGTTAATTTTTTTATTTTTCACCCTTTCAAATTAGGATTGAGAAAATTTACCAAGTGTGGTCATATTCCTAATATTGATTTTTAATCATATATATGACAAATCATATTATAACTCTTCTATCCATTTTTTAAAAAAGATTAATATTTTTTGCTTTTTTGCTTAAAAAAGTTTTTATCTTTAATAATAATAATAATTGATGCGTGTTAGAAAATTTGCGGCGATAGAGTAATGAATTATCGTCTTAGCGTTGCGCGAGGATTCAACACACACTCAGATGAAAATGAATCAAGCTGTGATAACACCAGAAGTTCTTACATGGAAAACCCGTAAAGGGGAAAAACCCGGGGTCTGACCCAGTTGTAAAAATCCACTATAAGTTAATGATTACAGATGCCCCTTGTCCCACAGGCGGGAAAGGGTTACTAGCTTTCCAAGTTACAACGTCGACTGACAACGTCTAGTCAGCGGTGGTGGACGGAGGTCGGCGGTAATCGATGGTAGTTGACGGTAATATATGACGATCAGTGATGGTCGACGAAGGTCCGCGGTGGCTGACGACTGTCAGTCAATGACAGTCAGCGGTGGTCGGCGGAGGTCAGCGGTGATCTACAACGATCAACGGTGGCCGACGATGGTCGACAGAGGTCAGCAGTGGTTGTCGACTGTCAGTGGTGGTCGACGGCGATCGACGATGGCGAGGATGATCTTGGACTTGAGCTCCTTCTCAAAGCCGCAAGTTCTCTCTTAAGTTTCTTCTCTTTCATGCGAGGGGTGGGACTCTATTTATAGTGTTTTGAGTGCAATTAATGCAGGAATATGAACCATTTTGATCGGACGGTTCAGAGAACTTTCTTTGATCAGATGAAGTTTAATGGACATTGGATTGCCTTAACGATGTCGGAATTGAGTAATCTTGGGCTCGTTGGATTCGTCTTGTCGAGACGCTCGATTCGACAATAAACTCGCTAGATTTGACATCCGTTTGACCTTTCAAATGCCTTTGAAAATCCTCTAATAGTGGTTTAATGATTTGATCCAGGCTTGATTTGACTCAGATTGGACTGACTTTGATATCATTAGGTCCGTCTCATCGAGTCAATCAATTTGACTATAAGTTTGCTGAAATCAGAGCTCCAGATGACTCTTAATCGAAGTTTGAATGTTTCTTGTTCAAAAAATTGCACTGAAATTCATGCTGAATGATGAAAATTTGTTGATGGCGTATTAATAATAATAATTAATAATTGACAATCTTAATCTCTTCCATTATATACTATGTTGGACTAGCATGGAATCAAACCATTTGGTGTAATTTTATATATAATAGCTAAAAATAATAATTTTTTGGTTCCAATCATAAAAAAAAAAAATATAATTCACATAGCTAGCAAGAAAAAAAGATGCAATTTTTCTTTTTTCAAATAATTTATAGAATACAAAGCTCGTTATAAAGCCCATGAATTTTTCTACATGATTTACAATCAACAAGAGAATGCATCAAAATAATTTCTTATAATTATGTGGCTATAATTGTGAATAATTATTTTCATTATATAAAAAATAAATAAAAATGTGAATAAACAAACTATATTAACCTTTTTTCAATAATAATGAACTCATCCCAATGAATACTAGAGGTTCCTATGTACACTCAAAAATTGCTTGAGAGATGGTAATGGATCCCAAAATTTTATTTATTATTATTATTATTTTTTTTTTTGAGAAAGAGCATAAATAAATTATTTAATAAATAATATTTTTATATAGTAAAAATTTTCAATTTATTAATCTAGCCATGAGATCAAGTCATACTTTTAAAGTATTTCTAAAAAAAATTAAATAAGAAAATTGAAAAATATATTAAAGTTAAATAAATTTACAGTCTATTATATCAAAACTTAATAATTTGAATTTTATGAATTAAAGGATGATTTTTTGTGATGATGCCTGATTTTCAAGGTAAATTAAAGTTCACTGAAGAAGTTATTGGATGATGCCGTAAACATTAAATGATATAGAGGTATCATTCACGAGTGACTTGTTGGGTCTATTATCGGGAAGCTAGGCTCAGTTCAAGGAGAAGGGAATGACTTTTTATCCGGCTGCTAGCTTTGTCTTAATTAATCAATTTAGTCATAGTCATAGTGAAGTCCAAAAATCATCCTCGGCGGCAAGAGCGTAGAACATCGAACTTCATCCAATTGAGATGCATCCATAGTCGAAGTCAATCCAAATATTTCAAGAGCATTCTAGCTTTTTTAGATGACGAGAATGATGTGTCATACACAAACATTTCCTTTTTTTCCAATGTCGTATTGTTATTCCGAGGGATTCTAATTGATTAACTTCATTTTATTATGTCATATAAATTATCATTGACACTAACATCCAAACACCATTGAAATTTAACAAGAATTCATGCGAAGATCTATTCTCATGAAAATTCTCATTATTAGTCTGCCAGCCAACGTTGCGTTACACCCAGATGATGATATCTACAATCGAGCGTCAAAGCCTCTGTTAACTGTGTTTTTTTTATTTATTCAATTGAAATAGTCGTTGTGTCATTATAATTCATTTATACGATAGTGAATTTTATTGTATTTTACTAAAATATTTGTTGAACAGAAGAAAATGATGGGCAAACCCTATTGTTTCTTGTATTTTACATTGTTACAAGTCATAAGGTTAGCATGACACCCATAATTTGAAGAGTTGCCTTTAAAATTTCATTCTGAAGAGCATGAAGTAGTGCAGCAACAATTGTTGTACTGAATAAATTGACAAGTGCAACCAAATTGTGTCGTGTTTTGCATTGTTATAAGTTAGAGCTCACCGAAACCATCTCTATATTAACTCGGCACCTAATATTTTTCCATTTCTCAGATATTTCTCTCTCTTTCTATATCAGCTGTCACGAGCTTCCAGCCTTCCTTCGTCTCCACTCTCCGGTCTCTAGCCATGAGTAGCCTCCGATCACCTTCGGGCTCACTTTCAACTCTCAAATTCTCCAATTCCAAAATCTTCAGAAAGAACCTCTCCTTCCCTTTCTTCTGCGTCAACTACGCCTCTAAATCGCCGGAGCTAGCGGCCGCCGGCGATCAAAACAGCCTCCGCCTTATCCTACACGATTCACTCGAGTCGGCAGGGATCGATACGAAACTTGCGCGATCAGCGAGAGAACAGTTCCGGCAGCAAGTAGGGCGGCTCACTGAAATTGACGCAGAGACGTGCATTACGATCTGCCGCGGGGCGGACCTGGCGCGCACGGCACTGCACATCGCAGCCGAGGACGATTCGCTTATTTCTCACTCATCAGTTCCTCTTCCTGTCGAGGCTTTCGTTGAGAGGCTCGATGATCTCTCGACGGAGTTTTGCTCCCTCTACTTGCCCCCATCGGAGGCTCCGCCTGAGGTCTTTCTTGGAAACTTAGATAGATTCTTCTATGTGCACAAGGTATTAGATCTCTGCTTTTCTTTTCATTCAATTGCCACGAAGATTATTTGTGCTATAATAATATTTGTCTCCGTTGGAGGAATTGCACTGGGTTTTTTAATTTGATTTTGGGAAACCAAATTGTACGAAGATATATGCTTTTGGGTACAATTTAACTGAGATGGCCATGCTTTTAATTTTATCTGTTAAGGAAGCCTGCTTAGTTTACAATGCGTGAGTGCCAACTTTGTTTCATTGAGAAAATGAATTTGACTGCTGGTAGTACACGCACGGACGCGCCCATCCAACATTTGTCCTAAAATTTTCATATCCCGTGTCTGTATCTACCATCATAAGTAAAGGTTAAGCTGGATATTGGTCTTGGATTGAAGAACATCAAATTGCAACTTTTTTGCTTCAAATCCTAGTGATTCTGCACTCATGATTTAGGCATTCCAATTTTGGGCAGATACTTGCTAAGCTAGTTATTTTTTCTTAGTTCAAATCCTTAAGCCTTTTTTTTTCCATTGTCCTTAGATCCCATCTCTAGGAACTTCCTTACGTGCTTTTCCATTCTGGTTGGTCAGGGCTTTCGCAGGACAGAGATGACGTCTGATACGAGAGCATTGTATCTTCATTCTGTAATTTCCTACCCTCAAATCTTATATTAGTATATATATGTTATAATTTTTTTAAGGAAATTGTCACTCACTGCATTATTTTAAACCAAATGATGCAGGTTTTGACCTGTCGATCAGGGTCCGGTGTTTTGCTATCACTTATTTACTCTGAAATGTTGAAAACACTGCGAGTGTGCGGCTTTCTGGACTTTGATGTAGAGATTTACAACCCTTGTGATTATTTTAGTTTTCCCGCTGGTTATCGGAAGCAGAAATTTAAATTCTCAGATCAACCACATATTTTGTCATCAAAATTGTTATTAGTGGAGGTATGATTTTTTAAAAAAAGTTATTTTCACATTTGTCTTTGTACTAAATTCATCATAAACTTCGAAGAGCTCAGATTTGGATATTGGATGCTGTTCTATACATTTAAGTGTATCTCTGTACTAATTTAAATCCTAACTTTGTGCTGGTATTAAAAAAACCTCATATTGCAAAATATATCCAACATATAGTTACCCAACTTGCATGAAGCGGGTATTTTCCTCTTTTGATTTAGCCTTTTCCATGCTTGGTTAAATCTCAGGACTTCATATTTTCTGGTGCAGTTTTTTCGCATTGGATAGCTTCATATTCTATAAGAAGATAGTATGTTTTCTCTAAGCCAGATTAGTTAAAGTGCATTGCACCATTTGGTTTACATTTTTCCAATCAAGAAACATTAAGAGGCATTTACATACATACCACCCAATTCATATGTATTTACATATCTAACACCTAATCTTAACTTTTTTTGTTTACACATCCCAAATCTTTCATATCACATAAAAAATATCACCATTTTAACTTTTAAATAGCGAAATACACTTTTAAATGGATAGGTAAGGTGGCATGTATGTAAAAATTAAAGTTTAGTTGTTAGATATGTAAATACATAACAATTTTGTGGCTTGTACGTAGAAATTGAAGTTTAGCTGTTAGATATGTAAATACATATGTGCAGTTCACTGAGTATGTGTTGTTATTTACTGATTCTTATTTTATGTAGATTCTAAGAAATTTGAAGCATGCTTTCTGGCCATTCCAGTACGGCCATCCAAGTAATTTATTTCTAAGAGCAGCATATGCTGCAAACCATCCATTCGGACCTATTATTTCTGGAGAGAGCAGTTCCAAGTCGTATGGTGGGTTTGAGATGGCATCTGCCAAGGCCGCTCAGCATAGGTTGGGGCGCGGAGTATGGACCTGTGCTCATTTTGGGGATATGCGGCGTGCATTGGCTGGTATGTGAATGTTTTTCTTCTTTAATTGTTTGAATATTTGTAGTATTATAGATGTAGATAACATGTTTTGATATCTTGCATGTAGACTTATCTGATAATAAAGGACCGATGCTTGAAAAGGAATATTCCATTTTTTAAAAGTGGTGATAGTGCTATTTTTGATGCGATATTAAAAATTTCAAGTGCAATGTATGTAAATAAGAAAGTTTAGNTTCATCGTTTAACTATGTTCCTCTGACCATAAATACCCAATTATGGTCTTTGAACCACCTTTGTCTGCTATGGTTTTTTATCGGATATCACTCGATTACAACCATCTAATTGTCATCATTTGGCCACCTTCAATGGAATATGACCCCAAACAACTTTCACTTATGTATTGATATGAATACATTACTAAAAGGTTTATTCTATTAAGCAAAAATCTTAATACAATCTTTGAATTAGAAATTTAATAAATTAATTGTGGAAATGAACATCTCAAAATAGTCTACTCCAAGGTCATATGAGACCAAATCAAGAACTTAATAGATGATTAATATTTTCAGAATATTAATTGAAAGACCAAACAATTTTTAATTTTATATGTTTGTATTCAAAATGAAAGACATAACTAAAATATATATATTAGCCAGAATAAGATCATTTAATTCTGAGATCAGTAAGATATCCAAATGACTAATAAATAACCTATCAAAAAATTCAAGATAAACTATCTAATAAAGTGTTTTTGAGATTTTATCGACATTTATCAAAATGCTGCACTAAATTGAATCGCATTCTCTATACGTGTACTACACCGGAACTAGAAGACCTTAAAGATTTAATGGACTCCGAAGTTCTGTCTAATGCTCAACATCGATGACCACAACTAGCAACAACTTTCCCCATATCATCATCACATGTTCATGATTATCCAAACTATATCATTCAATAATCGTAACCTAAACGCTAACATCTTACTATTAGTATTCAATCATTATCATTTGACTATTCTCCACTAATAGGCATTATATCTCTCAATTATCATTGTTCGATTTTCATCACCTAATTGCTATCTCTTAACTACAAACTTTCACCTCCTAATTATTGTCTCTTGATTATTAACCTCATCAACTACAACTTCTTTTGTAATCTTTATTATATATACAAAAGACCAAGCTAATATTCAATTATGTTGTCATTACCTAAATATTTATTTTCAATTATTTTTTAAGTACTTCAAAATAAAACATCAAGGTGGAACCTTTATAGTTAATCATTTTTCAATCCTTTGAATTTCTCTAAATCATAAATGAATTGGTTTTTCTTGTGGACACATCTTCTCGTAGGCTTTAGTTTTTGTTGCCTTCATAAAGTGGTTAAGTGAACACTAACGGGCTTATATGGACCTCCATAATTCTGGCCCATCACTCACTTATCCATTCGAATTACCAAATACATTTATCCTCTCGTAGATCCACTATCTTTTTAATATTTTCTTGGGAAGCAAGTATGGCTGTCAAAATCGCTCGTTGTTCGAGCTCATGTTTTGTTCGTTAAGAAGTTCGTGTTCGGCTCGTTCGCTAAGTTAACGAGCCGAACAGAAACAATACAAACCAAGATTTATTCGTTCGTGTTCGGCTCATTTTAGCTCGAAATACTGCTAATCATTGAATGTTTTAGTAATTTTGTTTCTCGCACGTGGCATAAGGACTACTACATTGTGATTATTTTATTTTATTTTTATTTGCATTTGAGCACATAAAAATTAAATTTTGATGTAAAAAACATTCAAGATAGACTGTAGCAAAGCATTACAGCCGGAAAAATGTCTCAATAAATACACTATTATCTCAACATGAAGGAGTCCTAAAGAGTGCTTGAAGTTAAATATCCGAATAATTCTAGAACTACGGATGCAAACAGGAAGTCATTCGAGATTGAGATCAATTGCAAAAAAGTTATGGCTTAAGCTTGATTCAAACTATTGTGATAGTATTTGAGCTTATTTTGTTTAAATCATACTTATTTATCAATAAATTTTATCATTTGATAGGAATCTCGATTCAATTAACATGGATCACAAAGCATTTTTAAGCAAAAAAAAAAATTTAAACTTCGATAAAAAAAAAATCATCATGAGTTTTGATTTCAATAAATTTATAGTCAAACTGACCGACTCAACAAGATGGATCTACTGGCACTGAAAGAAATTGCCCTAATCTTAGTCAAATCAAGCCTAGATTGGTCTGTTAAACCATTTTGGAAAACTTTTTGTGCCAAATTGGAAGCCAAACAAATTCCAAATCCAATAAGCTTATAGTTAGATCGAGAGTCTTGGCGAGACGAATCCAATGATCTTAATATCATTCAATTTTGAAATCATTAAAACACTCAAATGTCATCAATACACAGTCCAATTGAAGGAATCTCTTAGGATCATCTGCTGAAGTGGTTCAGATTTCTTCCTTATTTATAAAGCACTACCCCTTCATGAAGAGGGTACTAAGACCCCACCTTGGAGTGCGATTGTGAGGAGAATGAGTTGAAGTCTAGTGTTCTACACCAAAATGTCTAACGAACACCACTCGTTCTTATAGCGGCTGATCATCGTCAACCATTGCTCACCAGCCATCGTCGACCATCTTCTGCTCATTACCATAAAACCCCTTTCAGAATCACGACATACTTTGTAGAACCTTGGTGTACGTTATGGAGAAACGAATCACCCTATAAAGAAGTGTATCATCCTTAGCTTTGTGCAGTGATGCACCTCAAAGATAGTGTACTGAAGTTTCGGTAACTAATCCCAACTACAAATCACTCACGACCTTTGTATAACAAACATTTTACTTTAAGGAATTGTGCGATGTTTTCCTTTCTGTGGGACAAGGACCTATATCGGTACTCACCAATTTATAGTGAATCATTTTGAATAGGTTGGACCCATGATTTTTTTATTTTTTGGAATTTTCTTGTAAGAACTTCTGCGTCTTTCCCCTTAATCAAGTCAGCCGGAATCAGAATTATTGTAGTTGGTTTCTGAATCAATTTGATGTGTGAGTCCAATGTTTAACACCCATAGTGGTTGGTCCTAGTTTTTTTTTTATCTTGGTTAAGACAAATGGAAATTGCATTGTTTGGACTTCGGAATGTTAATCCTTTACTTTATTTGTTGACTGAATTTTGAGGCTAATTCTGTGACCTTAAATAACATTGTTAATTTTTTTATTTTTCACCCTTTCAAATTAGGATTGAGAAAATTTACCAAGTTTGGTCATATTCCTAATATTGATTTTTAATCATATATATGACAAATCATATTATAACTCTTCCATCCATTTTTTTTAAAAAGATTAATATTTTTTTGCTTTTTGCTTAAAAAAGTTTTTATCTTTAATAATAATAATAATTTATGTGTGCTAGAAAATTCGCGGCGGTAGAGTAATGAATTATCGTCTTAGCGTTGCGCGAGGATTCAACACACACTCACATGAAAATGAATCAAGCTGTGATAACACCAGAAGTTTTTACATGAAAAACCCGTAAAGGGGAAAAATCAAAAATTGATTTTTGATTGATGCCAACACCAAAATTGATGCCAACACCGGGGTCTGGCCCAGTTGTAAAAATCCACTATAAGTTAATGATTACAGATGCCCCTTGTCCTACAGGTGGGAAAATGTTACTAGTTTTCCAAGTTACAACGTCGACTGACAACGTCTAGTTAGCGATGGTGGACGGAGGTCGGCGGTAATCGATGATAGTTGATGATAATCGATGACAGTCAGTGATGGTCGACGGAGGTCCGCGGTGGCTGACGACTGTCAGTCGATGACAGTCTGCGGTGGTCGATGGAGGTCAGCGGTGATCGACAACGATCAACGGTGGTCGACGATGGTCGACAGAGGTCAACAGTAGTTGTCGATGGTCAGTGGTGGTCGACGACGATCGACGATGACGAAGATGATCTTGGACTTGAGCTCCTTCTTAAAGCCTCAAGTTCTTTCTTAAGCCTCTTCCCTTTCATGTGAGGGGTGAGACTCTATTTATAGTGTTTTGAGTGCAATTAATGCAAGAATATGAACAATTTTAATCGGACGGTCCGAAGAACTTTCTTTGATCAGATGACATTTGATGGACATTTGACCACCTTAATGATGTCAGAATTGAACAATCTTAAGCTCGTTGGATTCGTCTTTGTCGAGACGCTCGATTCGACAATGAACTCGCTAGATTCGACATCCCTTTGACCTTTCAAATACCTTCAGAAATCCTCCAATAGTGGTTTAATGATTTGATCCAAACTTGATTTGACTCGGATTGAACTGACTTTGATATCATTAGGTCCGTCTCATCGAGCCAATCAATTTGACTGTAAGTTTGCTGAAATCAGAGCTCCAGATGACTCTTAATCGAAGTTTGAATGTTTCTTGTTCAAAAAATTGCACTGAAATTCATGTTGAATGATGAAAATTTGTTGGTGGCTTATCAATAATAATAATTAATAATTGACAATCTTAATCTCTTCCATTATATACTATGTTGGACTAGAATGGAATCAAACCATTTGGTGTAATTTTATATATAATAGCTAAAAATAATAATTTTTTGGTTCCAATCATGAAAAAAAAAAANAACCACATATTTTGTCATCAAAATTGTTATTAGTGGAGGTATGATTTTTTAAAAAAAGTTATTTTCACATTTGTCTTTGTACTAAATTCATCATAAACTTCGAAGAGCTCAGATTTGGATATTGGATGCTGTTCTAT
>JXCR01007807.1:233701-255250 GCA_002079205.1 Phalaenopsis hybrid cultivar | reverse complement strand
ATTTCATTCTGAAGAGCATGAAGTAGTGCAGCAACAATTGTTGTACTGAAGAAATTGACAAGTGCGACCAAATTGTGTTGTGTTTTGCATTGTTATAACTCACCGAAACTATCTCTATTAACTCGGCACCTAATATTTTTCGAATTCTCAGATATTTTTTATTTCTCTCTATATCACCAGTCACGAGCTTCCATCCTTCCTTCGTCTCCACTCTCCGGTCTCCAGTCATGAGCAGCCTCCGAGCACCTTCGGCCTCACTTTCAACTCTCAAGTTCTCCAATTCCAAAATCTTCAGAAAGAACCTCTCCTTCCCTTTCTTCTGCGTCAACTACGCCTCTAAATCGCCGGAGCTAGCCGCCGCCGGCGATCAAAACAGCCTCCGCCTTATCCTACACGATTCACTCGAGTCGGCAGGGATCGATACGAAACTCGCGCGATCAGCGAGAGAACAGTTCCGGCAGCAAGTAGGGCGGCTCTCCGAAATTGACGCAGAGACGTGCATTACGATATGTCGCGGGGCGGACCTGGCGCGCACGGCACTGCACATCGCAGCCGAGGACGATTCGCTCATTTCTCACTCTTCAGTTCCTCTTCCTGTCGAGGCTTTCGTTGAGAGGCTCGATGATCTCTCGACGGAGTTTTGCTCCCTCTACTTGCCCCCATCGGAGGCTCCTCCTGAGGTCTTTCTTGGAAACCTAGATAGATTCTTCTATGTGCACAAGGTATTAGATCTCTGCTCCTCTTTTCATTCAATTGCGACGAAGATTATTAGTGCTATAATGATGTTTGTCTCCGTTGGAGGAATTGCACTGGGTTTTTTAATTTGATTTTGGGAAACCAAATTGTACGAAGATAATATGCTTTTGGGTACAGTTTAACTGAGATGGCCATGCTTTTAATTTTATCTGTTAAGGAAGCATGCTTAGTTTACAATGCGTGAGTGCCGACTTTGTTTCATTGAGGAAATGAATTTGACTGCTGGTAGTACACGCACTGCTGGTAGTACATTTGTCCTAAAATTTTCATATCCCGTGTCTGTATCTACGATCATAAGTAAAGGTTAAGCCGGATATTGGTCTTGGATTGAAGAACATCAAATTGCAACTTTTTTGCTTCAAATCCTAGTGATTCTGCACTCATGATTTAGGCATTCCAATTTTGGGCAGATTTTTGCTAAGCTAGTTATTTTTTCTTAGTTCAAATCCTTAAGCCTTTTTTTTTCCGTTGTCCTTAGATCCCATCTCTAGGAACTTCCTTACGTGCTTTTCCATTCTGGTTGGTCAGGGCTTTCGCAGGACAGAGATGACGACTGATACAAGAGCATTGTATCTTCATTCTGTAATTTCCTACCCTCAAATCTTATATTAGTATATATATGTTATAATTTTTTGAAGGAATTGTCACTCACTGCATTATTTTAAACCAAATGATGCAGGTTTTGACCTGTCGATCAGGGTCCGGTGTTTTGCTATCACTTATTTACTCTGAAATGTTGAAAACACTGCGAGTGTGCGGCTTTCTGGACTTTGATGTAGAGATTTACAACCCTTGTGATTATTTTAGTTTTCCCACTGGTTATCGGAAGCAGAAATTTAAATTCTCAGATCAACCACATATTTTGTCATCAAAATTGTTATTAGTGGAGGTATGATTTTTTAAAAAAAGTTATTTTCACATTTGTCTTTGTACTAAATTCATCATAAACTTCGAAGAGCTCAGATTTGGATATTGGATGCTGTTCTATACATTTAAGTGTATCTCTGTACTAATTTAGATCCTAACTTTGTGCTGGTATTAAAAAAACCTCATATTGCAAAATATATCCAACATATAGTTACCCAACTTGCATGAAGCGGGTATTTTCCTCTTTTGATTTAGCCTTTTCCATGCTTGGTTAAATCTCAGGACTTCATATTTTCTGGTGCAGTTTTTTCGCATTGGATAGCTTCATATTCTATAAGAAGATAGTATGTTTTCTCTAAGCCAGATTAGTTAAAGTGCATTGCACCATTTGGTTTACATTTTTCCAATCAAGAAACATTAAGAGGCATTTACATACATACCACCCAATTCATATGTATTTACATATCTAACACCTAAACTTTACTTTTCTATGTTTACACATCCCAAATCTTTCATATCACATAAAAAATATCACCATTTTAACTTTTAAATAGCGAAATACACTTTTAAATGCATAGGTAAGGTGGCATTTATGTAAAAATTAAAGTTTAGTTGTTAGATATGTAAATACATAACAATGTGGCTTGTACGTAGAAATTGAAGTTTAGCTGTTAGACATGTAAATACATATGTGCAGCTCACTGAGTATGTGTTGTTATTTACTGATTCTTATTTTATGTAGATTCTAAGAAATTTGAAGCATGCTTTCTGGCCATTCCAGTACGGCCATCCAAGTAATTTATTTCTAAGAGCAGCATATGCTGCAAACCATCCATTCGGACCTATTATTTCTGGAGAGAGCAGTTCCAAGTCGTATGGTGGGTTTGAGATGGCATCTGCCAAGGCCGCTCAGCATAGGTTGGGGCGCGGAGTATGGACCTGTGCTCATTTTGGGGATATGCGGCGTGCATTGGCTGGTATGTGAATGTTTTTCTTCTTTAATTGTTTGAATATTTGTAGTATTATAGATGTAGATAACATGTTTTGATATCTTGCATGTAGACTTATCTGATAATAAAGGACCGATGCTTGAAAAGGAATATTCCATTTTTTAAAAGTGGTGATAGTGCTATTTTTGATGCGATATTAAAAACTTCAAGTGCAATGTGTGTAAATAAGAAAGTTTAGGTATAAATACATAAGAATTCTGTGCTATGTATGTAAGTGCCCCTTTTATGTAATGCCTTAATTGTCTTTATTTCAATTTTTGACATCCCTAATAAATAACAATAAGTGCAAGGTAAATTAAATCTATTTATAGAGAAAGTATAGCACAAGGACTTTTAAACAGTCGAGCCTTTTCATTTGGCCTGTATCCATACCTAGGTCCATTGACCCTCGTGAATCCTTGTGTAGTTATCTAATATTTTTCAACCAATAAATGCACGAGGTCTCGGATCCCTTGTTACAAAGACTCAAGGATAGTCATTTCAAGTTTGCAATCGTGGAGAACATGCCAGCATCCATGCAAGTGGAGAAGCACAAAAAACATGCCAACTTTGAGGGGTTTATGAACGGTTCCAAGGCCTCTTTCTTACAAGGGTTGATTTTGACTGACAACAAGGATAAGGAGCACCACAACAAGCATCTCAATGGTTTAAGTAAATTTTAGACCACCGTTGGTTATTACATCAGGAAAGTTGAGTACCATAAAGGTCCAATATGTGAATGCATGCGATGCATTAGTTCTAAGATCGATGAGATCTTAACGAGACACCAGAAACTTTTTACTTCTCAATAATTGAATATCTTCCCAAAAGAGGAAGGCTAGTGTGATGTGGAAAATTATTAAAGCACAACAAATTCTCCTTCTGGAGGGAAATTCTATACTTGGAGTATGATGTGACCAATGTTACAGGGCACGGTATGTGAAGGAACTACTACTACCTAGCAGAGGTTTTGCTGCTTATGTAGCAAACATAATGCTTGGCTAAAGGATGAACTCCTCTTGCATAGTAGCCCCCTGTTGAGCATCAATGTTGAGCACAAGTTAGCACTTTTGTTTGCATATCCCAAGAGGTTGACTATTATCAATTAGTCCCAGCTAAATCCTTGTCCATTTTGTTAGGTGGCTTGTAATAGGGAAGGAGCCCACCAATAAATCCTCATAGACAACCTATCCTAACAAACAGGTTCATACCAAGCACCAACTTTACCCAAATCAATGTTGACTTCTACTCATGTTGTTGTGGTATATATATAAATAAGATAGAAGAACGATCTTTGACAAAACGAAAAATAGAAACGAGAAAATTCACACCAGAAAATAGTAACACAACGGAACACACAAATTTATGTGGTTCGGCAAATTGCCTACGATCACGGAGTTACAGAGTATTTTACTGCTTGAGGAATTTACACTAGTCGATCGTTTCAACTTACAGGAGAAAGTCTCTCACTTCTTTGCTCTCTCTTTTTCTCTCTCAACACCGAGATACATCGAAGAAGATAAACTTACAAGAGAAATAAATTCAATTTCTTTTCTGCCACAAGCCACCAAGAAGAAACCAAGGGAGAACAATCTTCTTCTTCTTTCTTCTTCCATCTGTCGCAAGAAACTACTCCTTGCACTTCTCTTCCTCTATCCCGTGGAAGCAGAATTGTCGAAGAAGAACACAAAAGAGGCCATACCAAATCTGAAGGAGAGTTGCACGATACCTCGCAATACCTTTCTTCCTTTTCTGTTCGCAACTTAAAGGAGCAGGGCGAAACGAAGCTTCGCTTCGCGGGTGAAGGGAGGCGGCGATTCTCGAATCTGGAGGCGGGAGCAACGGTTTTTGCGAAACAAAGAGGAATCACGACTTTTCGCGATCGAGAGCGGGAGGCGAGTTGGGTGGACCGGGCTCCATCATGACAAATCTCTCACTTGGTGACTGGTCCACAGTCTACTACGCCTTTTTCCTCAAACTGGTATCATCCACTAGCGATGTCACCCAAACATGAATCCTCCATCTTTGCAACTCTAAGCCTCTGTATTCACACCAGAAGACCAATTGAAGTTGCGTACAACTTCAGTTTCTCAAGAGTAACACCCTTAGTCAACATATCAGTAGAGTCCACATAGTCTTGCACCTCCAAGCTATTTCTTAGGTTACTCTTATATATGCTTACAACTCTCACTGCATGGACATTATCCTGTCTCTTCTGAAAGTATTTTTCAACAAGTCTAGCCTTATACCTCATACTGCCATTATACTCAATCTTCACCTGGTACACCCACTTGTTGTGTAATGTCTTCTTCCCTGATGAAAGTTTTGTCAGCTCTCACTTGCTCGAATTTTCATCTTGCAAGATTTATTTATATTTTTGTGGTTCTCTACTGTATGTCTGTGGAATAATATAAATGGATGCTCTGGTCCCAATTTCTTCACTTCCATCACTGTCTTGCACTATGGTCTCTGATAGATTTTCTACCACATTCAAAGCTTCTCCATCTGTTAGATATACTTTTCCAAAATCACCTGCAACATAATTTTGCATCAACTCCCGATGGAATGTTGCATGGAAAGAAGCCCCTGAATCCAATATCAACTTATCAATAGAACTATGAACTGTCAGCAGTAGTGCATCCTGTACTTCTTCAGATATCACATTTGTGTTATCATTCTCCATTTTCTTGAAATTTCTGCAGTTCCTCTTTATGTAGTCAGCCTTGCCACAATTTCAGCAAGTTATTTGCTGACCAGACTTTGATTTTGATCTCCCTCTATTTGAGTTCTTGTCTTGTGATCTCCCTCTGAAATCAACAATCAATGTCAAACTCGTACATAAGATCTCGCAATAATCTTTTCTGCGCACCTCCTCAGTCAAAATCAAATCATAAATATCATCATATTTCAATTTAGATTTATTTGTAGAACTGCTACTTGTCATTCTCTTGACTTTCCAACTATTTGATAACGATGCCAACAATATATGCTCACGTATCTTATTATCAAAATCAATTTCAACAGTCGACAATTGATTTGTGATAGTATTGAAATCATTTAGGTGTTGAGCAACAGAAGCACCTTCCGTTATTTTCAAGTTGAATAACTTCTTCATCAAGTGCACCTTGTTATTTATCAATGATTTTTCATACATATCTGATAAGGCTGTCATGAGATTTGCAGTCGACATTTCCTTGACGATGTTGTGCGCAACGGACCTCGATAGGGTCAATCAAATAACCCCCAGAACCTGTTGATCCAACAAATTCCATTCAGTCTCATCCGTCCTTTTAGGTATTTTCCCCAATAACGGAAAATGAAGTTTCTTACCATATAAGTAATCTTGTATCTGCATTCTCTAATAACTAAAATTTGTGTCATCAAACTTCTCGATCCTTGAAACCTTCACCTCATCTGTAGCCATCATCTTTTCTCAGATCCAAAACCACGGGCTCTGATACCAGTTATTGTGATATATATATATATATATAAATAAGATAGAAGAACNCTCCTCCCAACCCCCTTTATTCCAAGAGACACTCATTTTCACTAGGAGACACACCTCTTCACCAAGAAACTCTAACTCCCTAGATATGAGCCATACCTAATAATTCTTCACCTTGGCGAATATCCAGCACCTTAGGGGATATGCATCACCCGGTATATGTGTCTACCAAACAAAGCTCCACCTTAGTGAATATTCAGCCCCTTTAGAAGAAAATCTCCATCTTGCGAATATCCAATCCTTTAGGAGAAAAAAAAAATCTCCACCTTGCGACCTCTTAGGAGAAAAAACTCATGGAGTCTCTTTATACCAAAGTGGGTTGGGCAACCAAAACCATCTAACCTGGCTTGGTCAAAGTTCCTGTTGCATTTTCACCATATGATTCAACAGAGCGATCTCCACCTGCAACTGTACTCTATCAGTTTATAGATGTTACCTACAGTGATCTTCTCTTTCATCACAATCAGTGCACCCTTAACAATTTCGATAATTTTCTCATCCTCATCTGTCTTAGGAATGAAACTATTTCTGTGTAGAGTGCCTAAGGAAATCAAATTCTTCTTCAATTCTGGAATATGTCTGACATCACATAATGTTCTAACAGTATTATCATACATCTTAATTCTGACTTTATCAATACCAACAATATTGTAACGTCTATTATCATCCAAATAGACTGAACCAGAATCAGATAATCTGTATGAAGTAAACCACTCCCTGTTAGGTGTTATGTGATAAGAACATCATGAATCAATAATCCATCCATCCTTTAACTGAGTTGTTGTAACTGAAAGTGCGTCACCATCACTTTAACCTGTAATGTCACTCTGCACCATATTCACAACCCTGGAAGATACATCACGAGTCTTCTTCTTGAGCATTAGACAATCTCTCTTCATATGTTCCTGTTTCTTGCACTTAAAACAACGAATCTTCTTGCCTTTAGGCTTTGACCTGGAAGTTTATCTTCCAGAATTCTCATTCTCCTCCTTACTTTCACGATCCTGATTACCCTTAGCATATAAACAATTACCATGAGAGCTTTCCTCTGCATTCTGCTTCTGCTGGTTGTGAGTCAACAATGCTGCAGTAATCTCATCAATTTTAATTATTTCTTTCCCATATGTAATAGTAGTCACCAGATGTTCATAAGAAGTAGATAATGAACGCAAACGAACCATTGCTCGGTCTTCATCCTCAATATTCACATTAAGCCGTGTCAGATCCGTGATTATTTGATTGAAGACATTCAATTGCTGAACCAAATCAGTGTCTGTCTGCATCTTCAGCTCATACAACATTTGCTTCAGATACAATTTATTCGTCAGAGATTTGGATATAAACTGAGATTCCAATTTTTTCCATACTTCTCCTGAAGATTTCAGATTCATAACATGATACATAATTTCATCTGCGAGACATAAACGTATGGTACCTGCCGCTCGAAGTTGTAACTCTTCCCAATCTTCATCTTCTATATTATCAGGTTTCGTAACCCGCAAAGCCTTCAAAATTCCCTGTTGTGCCAACAAATCTTTTACCCTTGTTTGCCACAATCCGAAGTTCCCGGTTCCATCGAACTTCACTATCTCGAATTTTGCTCCAGACATTACTATTTGAAATTTAATCTTGCACCTTGTTTTTCTACCTTGCTTCGAAAACAAAAGAAAATACTCCGCAAATAAATTTAAAGAAACCTGAAATTTTTCTTATCAAATGCAACAACTATCCCGCGATTCTCCTGTCATTCGTGAATTAAATTTTCCCACGAAGCACTTTTCTTGTTCGTACCAATACTTCGGACAATTGTTGTTTTCGTGAGCCACGAATCCCTTCGCACCTATTCCAGGACTACCTCCACGAAACTTCTGTTCACGAAATAATTGTGCCTGCTCGCCTCCTGCACCCTGCCGAACTCCACCTGTCGCAAAATCTCCTGCGACGAACCGACGAATTTAACTGGTTGAATTCCTCAGATTTTCCGCAAAACAAAGCTCCTGTTCGCGGTGGACAACCTCCGTTTCCTACGAATTGTTGAACCGGCCAAACTCCTTCGTTTACTAAAACTGCGCGACGGTTCACGAAACCTCGCGCCTCTTCGAGCTTCGCACTTCCTTTGCCACACAGAACTCCTTTCTCGCACCTGTTCGTCCTTCGCCCTTCGCGACTCCCTGTATCGCGCCTGTCGCCTGCTCGCGCAAGCTTTTCCTGCTCGCGATAACAGTTCGCGAACCCCAACTGATCGCAGAAGACCTTGGCCGCGATTCGCAGCTTTCGTTCGCGAATGCCGCCGATCCACAGAGCCTCCTCGCGCACGTCTCCAAACTCTTCTTCCCTAGCCGAAACTCCTCTGTCGTTGCAGGCAGAAGAAGCTTCGAAAATTTCGCACAGAAGTCGCGATTCGCCTCTGCCGCGGATCTTCTTCCGCGCTCGCCTATGCACGAAACTTCTTCCGCACCGCGATTCCACACGAAGGAATCGCACAAACTCCTTTCTTCTCCGGTTGTGGCGACTCGCCCAGCCTCGTCGCGGATCGTCGCTGCTTCTCCCGCGATTCACAAGCACCGAATCGCAAGCACCGAAGACCCTCGTCGTCGAAGCCCGTCCGCGACACTCTTCTGTCCGAACGAACTCTTGTTCGCGGAAGATCGCCAGGCAGCGGCCTTCCTCCTTCCGCGTTATTCTGATTCGCGCGAACGCCCTGGGAACTGCCGCTAAACCGGTAAAACCGCCCGAATTTCCTTCTCAAATCTTCTTCCTGCGTCGATCTCCTCCTGTTCCCTCGAAAGAGGCTCTGATACCAATTGTTGTGAAATTGAAGCGGGGTAAAACAGAAATCGACACAAACCAGAAGAAGAACACAGAGATTTAACGAGGTTCGGCAAAGAATTGCCTACGTCATCGGGAGCGAGCGGCGGTTTCACTATTTCAGAGAAGTTACAATACATCTCATAGGGTTACACATATAAATAGACATCTAAAAACCCTCAGATAAAATTACAATCATGCCCTCGCTCCTCCCAACCCCCTTTATTCCAAGAGACACTCATTTTCACCAAGAGACACACCTCTTCACCAAGAAACTCCAACTCCCTAGATATGAGCCATACCTAACATTCTATACATTTAAGTGTATCTCTGTACTAATTTAAATCCTAACTTTGTGCTGGTATTAAAAAAACCTCATATTGCAAAAATATCCAACATATAGTTACCCAACTTGCATGAATCGGGTTTTTCCTCTTTGGATTTAGCCTTTTCCATGCTTGGCTAAATCTCAGGACTTCATATTTTCTGGTGCAGTTTTTTCGCATTGGATAGCTTCATATTCTATAAGAAGATAGTATGTTTTCTCTAAGCCAGATTAGTTAAAGTGCATTGCACCATTTGGTTTACATTTTTCCAATCAAGAAACATTAAGAGGCATTTACATACATACCACCCAATTCATATGTATTTACATATCTAACACCTAAACTTTACTTTTCTATGTTTACACATCCCAAATCTTTCATATCACATAAAAAATATCACCATTTTAACTTTTAAATAGCGAAATACACTTTTAAATGCATAGGTAAGGTGGCATTTATGTAAAAATTAAAGTTTAGTTGTTAGATATGTAAATACATAACAATGTGGCTTGTACGTAGAAATTGAAGTTTAGCTGTTAGACATGTAAATACATATGTGCAGCTCACTGAGTATGTGTTGTTATTTACTGATTCTTATTTTATGTAGATTCTAAGAAATTTGAAGCATGCTTTCTGGCCATTCCAGTACGGCCATCCAAGTAATTTATTTCTAAGAGCAGCATATGCTGCAAACCATCCATTCGGACCTATTATTTCTGGAGAGAGCAGTTCCAAGTCGTATGGTGGGTTTGAGATGGCATCTGCCAAGGCCGCTCAGCATAGGTTGGGGCGCGGAGTATGGACCTGTGCTCATTTTGGGGATATGCGGCGTGCATTGGCTGGTATGTGAATGTTTTTCTTCTTTAATTGTTTGAATATTTGTAGTATTATAGATGTAGATAACATGTTTTGATATCTTGCATGTAGACTTAGCTGATAATAAAGGACCAATGCTTGAAAAGGAAGATTTCATTTTTTAAAAGTGGTGATAGTGCTATTTTTGATGCGATATTAAAAACTTCAAGTGCAATGTGTGTAAATAAGAAAGTTTAGGTATAAATACATAAGAATTCTGTGCTATGTATGTAAGTGCCCCTTTTATGTAATGCCTTAATTGTCTTTATTTCAATTTTTGACATCCCTAATAAATAACAATAAGTGCAAGGTAAATTAAATCTATTTATAGAGAAAGTATAGCACAAGGACTTTTAAACAGTCGAGCCTTTTCATTTGGCCTGTATCCATACCTAGGTCCATTGACCCTCGTGAATCCTTGTGTAGTTATCTAATATTTTTCAACCAATAAATGCACGAGGTCTCGGATCCCTTGTTACAAAGACTCAAGGATAGTCATTTCAAGTTTGCAATCGTGGAGAACATGCCAGCATCCATGCAAGTGGAGAAGCACAAAAAACATGCCAACTTTGAGGGGTTTATGAACGGTTCCAAGGCCTCTTTCTTACAAGGGTTGATTTTGACTGACAACAAGGATAAGGAGCACCACAACAAGCATCTCAATGGTTTAAGTAAATTTTAGACCACCGTTGGTTATTACATCAGGAAAGTTGAGTACCATAAAGGTCCAATATGTGAATGCATGCGATGCATTAGTTCTAAGATCGATGAGATCTTAACGAGACACCAGAAACTTTTTACTTCTCAATAATTGAATATCTTCCCAAAAGAGGAAGGCTAGTGTGATGTGGAAAATTATTAAAGCACAACAAATTCTCCTTCTGGAGGGAAATTCTATACTTGGAGTATGATGTGACCAATGTTACAGGGCACGGTATGTGAAGGAACTACTACTACCTAGCAGAGGTTTTGCTGCTTATGTAGCAAACCTAATGCTTGGCTAAAGGATGAACTCCTCTTGCATAGTAGCCCCCTGTTGAGCATCAATGTTGAGCACAAGTCAGCACTTTTGTTTGCATATACCAAGAGGTTGACTATTATCAATTAGTCCCAGCTAAATCCTTGTCCATTTTGTTAGGTGGCTTGTAATAGGGAGGGAGCCCACCAATAAATCCTCATAGACAACCTATCCTAACAAACAGGTTCATACCAAGCACCAACTTTACCCAAATCAATGTTGACTTCTACTCATGTTGTTGTGGTATATATATAAATAAGATAGAAGAACGATCTTTGACGAAGCGAAAAATAGAAACGGGAAAATTCACACCAGAAAATAGTAACACAACGGAACACACAAATTTATGTGGTTCGGCAAATTGCCTACGATCACGGAGTTACAGAGTATTTTACTGCTTGAGGAATTTACACTAGTCGATCGTTTCAACTTACAGGAGAAAGTCTCTCACTTATTTGCTCTCTCTTTTTCTCTCTCAACACCGAGATACATCGAAGAAGATAAACTTACAAGATAAATAAATTCAATTTCTTTTCTGCCACAAGCCACCAAGAAGAAACCAATGGAGAACAATCTTCTTCTTCTTTCTTCTTTCATCTGTCGCAAGAAACTACTCCTTGCACTTCTCTTCCTCTATCCCGTGGAAGCAGAATTGTCGAAGAAGAACACAAAAGAGGTCGTACCAAATCTGAAGGAGAGTTGCACGATACATCGCAATACCTTTCTTCCTTTTCTGTTCGTAACTTAAAGGAGCAAGGCGAAACGAAGCTTCGCTTTGCGGGTGAAGGGAGGCGGCGTTTCGTGAATCTGGAGGCGGGAGCAGCGTTTTTCGCGAAACAAAGAGGAATCACGACTTTTCGCGATCGAGAGCGGGAGACGGGTTGGGTGGACCGGGCTCCTTCATGACAAATCTCTCACTTGGAGACTGGTCAACAGTCCACTACGTCTTCTTCCTCAAACTGATATCATTCACTAGCGATGTCACCCAAACATGAATCCTTTATCTCTGCAACTCTAAGCCTCTGTATTCACACCAGAAGACCAATTGAAGCTGCGTACAACTTCAGTTTATCAAGAGTAACACCTTTAGTTAACATATCAGTAGAGTCCACATAGTCTTGCACCTCCAAGCTATTTCTTAGGTTACTCTTATATATGCTTACAAGTCCCACTGCATGGACATTATCCTGCCTCTTCTGAAAGTATTTTTCAACAAGTGTAGTATTATACCTCATATTGTCATTATACTCAATCTTCACCCGGTACACCCACTTGTTGTGTAATGTCTTCTTCCCTGATGGAAGTTTTGTCAGCTCTCACTTGCGCGAATTTTCATCTTGCAAGATTTATTTATATTTTTGTGGTTTTCTACTATATGTTTGTGGAATAATATAAATGGGTGCTCTGGTCCCAATTTCTTCACTTCCATCACTGTCTTGCACTATGGTCTCTGGTAGATTTTCTACCACATTCAAAGCTTCTTCATCTGTTAGATATATTTTCCCAAAATCACCTGCAACATAATTTTGCATCAATTTCCGATGGAATGTTGCATGGAAAGAAGCCCTTGAATCCAATATCAACTTATCAATAGAACTATGAACTGTCAGTAGTAGTGCATTCTGTACTTCTTCAGATACCACATTTGTGCTATCATTTTCCATTTTCTTGAAATTTATGCAGTTCATCTTTGTGTAGTCAGCCTTGCTACAATTTCAGCAAGTTATTTGCTGACCAGACTTTGATTTTGATCTCCCTCTATTTGAGTTCTTGTCTTGTGATCTCCCTCTGAAATCAACAATCAGTGTCAAACTCGTACCTAAGATCTCGCCAGAATCTTTTCTGCGCACCTCCTCAGTCAAAATCAAATCATAAATATCATCATATTTCAGTTTAGATTTATTTGCAGAACTGCTACTTATCATTCTCATGGTTTTCCAACTATTTGATAACGATGCCAACAATATATGCTCACGTATCTTATTATCAAAATCAATTTCAACAGTCGACAATTGATTTGTGATAGTATTGAAATCATTTAGGTGTTGAGCAACATAAACACCTTCCGTTATTTTCAAGTTGAATAACTTCTTCATCAAGTGCACATTGTTATTTACCGATTACTTTTCATACATATCTGATAAGGCTGTCATGAGATTTGCAGTCGTCATTTCCTTGACGACATTGTGTGCAATGGATCTTGATAGGGTCAATCAAATAACCCCCAGAACCTGTCGATCCAACAAATTCCCTTCAGTCTCATCCGTCCTTTTAGATATTTTCTCTCCAATAACGGAAAATGAAGTTTCTTACCATAGAGGTAATCTTGTATCTGCATTCTCTATTAACTAAAATTTGTGTCATCAAACTTCTCGATCTTTGAAACCTTCACCTCATCTGTAGTCATCGTCTTTCCTCAGATCCAAAACCACGGGCTCTGATACCAGTTATTGTGGTATATATATATAAATAAGATAGAAAAATGATCTTCGACGAAGAAACAAAAAATAGGAACGAAAAAATTCACACTAGAAAACAGTAACACAGCGGAACACAGATTTACGTGGTTCAGCAAATTGTTTACGTCTACGGAATTGCAGAGGATTTTACTACTTGAGGAATTTACACCAGTCAATCGATCTTTTCGACTTACAGGAGAAAGTCTTTTATTTCCTTGCTCTATCTTCTTTTCTCTCTACGCCGAGATACACTGAAAAAGATAAACTTACAAGAGAAATAAACCTAATTTCTCTTCTGCCACAAGCCACCAAGAAGAAACTAAGAGAGAACAATTNGGAATTTACACCAGTCAATCGATCTTTTCGACTTACAGGAGAAAGTCTTTTATTTCCTTGCTCTATCTTCTTCTCTCTCTATGCCGAGATACACTGAAAAAGATAAACTTACAAGAGAGATAAACTTACAAGAGAAATAAACCTAATTTCTCTTCTGGCACAAGCCACCAAGAAGAAACTAAGAGAGAACAATCTTCTTCTTCTTTCTTCTTCGTTCTGCCGCAAGGAACTACTCCTTGCACTTCTCTTCCTCTATCCCGTGAAAGCAGAATTGCCGAAAAAGAACACAAAAGAGGCCGTACCAAATTTGAAGGAGAGCTGTGCGATTCTTCGCAATACCTTTCTTCCTCTTTTGTTCGCGACTTAAAGGAGCAGGGCGACGCGAAGCAAACTTCGCTTCGTGGGTGAAGGGAGGCAGCGTTTCACGAATCTAGAGGCGGGAGCAGCGGTTTTCGCGAAACAGAGAGGAATCACGACTTTTCGCGATCGGGAGCGGGAGGCAGGTTGGGCAGACCGGGCTCCATCATAACACATGTGACTAAACAATGAATAATTTTTGTTCTGAGATATAATATCAAGTTGTGAATTATATANCTTCTTCTTCTTTCTTCTTCGTTCTGCCGCAAGGAACTACTCCTTGCACTTCTCTTCCTCTATCCCGTGAAAACAATATTGCCGAAGAAGAACACAAAAGAGGCCGTACCAAATCTGAAGGAGAGCTGTGCGATTCTTCGCAATACTTTTCTTCCTCTTTTGTTCTTGACTTAAAGGAGCGGGGTGACGCGAAGCGAACTTCGCTTCGTGGGTGAAGGGAGGCAGCGTTTCGCGAATCTAGTGGCAGGAGCAGCGGTTTTCGCGAAATAGAGAGGAATCACGACTTTTCGCGATCGGGAGCGGGAGGCAGGTTGGGCGGACCGGGCTCCATCATAACACATGTGACTAAACAATGAATAATTTTTTTTCTGAGATATAATATCAAGTTGTGAATTATATACATGTGAAATAAGATGGATCAAATGGCCCACTCAGCTTAGATATTTTGATCAGCTCAGGTGCCACATTACTCGGCATTTTAATGGTTGTTGTAGGTGTTATATCCAAACTAGAACACCATAGATGAATGCCAAAGCGAACAAATCATAAATATGCATCCAAGTTATTAGTAGAAACTCAAAATGACACCACGATTTGATTGATTTTCTAGTGCAACTCAAAATGCTCAGTTCCCCTCAAATTGAAATTACGAATATTAGCACAAGTGTTGGATAATATAACTGATGATAGAGGACACTGAAATTTTATGAAAACTCAGTGATGCTTCCATTACATGGAAGAGGGGCGTGCATCTTGCATGCTTCAATAGACGATGTTGACAACCCTAGGAACACTGTTGTCATCATAACATGCCTCTAATGTGACTCATGGAAGAAACAATACGCAGAACATTTTTCGGGCACTCGAAACTTTTCACTTTGTTTCCAACTAATGTGTTACACATTTGAGCCCAATACAAAGAGAAGATTGATGATGAAATTTGCAACTTCTTATTCAGGCTTAAAATGGCTTTCTTGAAACTGCCAGAGAAGTTTAATCCTTGGTTATGGGTATAGGTAATAATGGGAGTGAGTTATCCTCTATGAAGAATGGTATCACTTAGATGTGCACGATGGCTGAGTTTGATCCCATAGTAATTAAAACTATTCAACGCCTGTCTTAATAAAAATACACATTTTCCTGTCTCTAAATGTATAATTTGTTTCATCCCTTCTTATGTTGCTTGGGTTCACCAATACCCTTCTATGTTCTTTTTCATTGATCTACTATGTTCTATATCAAATTCGATTTTCTACTTAAAAATATAAAGCCTATTTGTGATGGTCAATCATCTGAGATTTCAATACCAACTTATTTTGCAACAAACTAATGTGTGACTAAATCTTTGGCTTCATGTGCATTTTTAGTTTCTTAGAGTGGAATGAACTGTCAAACCATCTAATTTGTTGACCTATCCCTATAAAAAATCCTTATTTTCTTAAATAACTTTTGACAGCTTGTGAGCGACTAATCATACTTGATACCGAGCCCAAAGATCTACGAGATTATGCAGTCCTTCTCTACCATTGTGGCCAATATGAAGACTGCTCAGACTATCTAAAATTGTATCAGAACGCACAGGTAAATGTTAATTGACATGAACAATAAACAATTTCATTACAGTTTGGAATCATTTTTTTTTTTATTTTTCCTATCAAAAAGTATGTTTGGTTTGTGTTTTTAAGCTCTTTTTTTTTATTTTAAAAGCAAATCCTGCTATTTTTTATTTAATTATCATGAGCAAAATGGAGATGTTTTGAATTCCCGAGTCCTGAGCAGATTTCAGCAGCACAAATAAGGGATGAGTTTGAGGAAGACACTGTAAAGAAGCTGGCAGCTCGTGTAAATCTTATACTTGCTGAGAAAGGATGGAACAAACAAACAATTCATCAAAGTTTTTGGAATAGCAGTGAGCCATGGTAACTTCAATTCCTCCTTAAAAGTCTCTTCCAACAGCTTCCAACCTGCTATAGAGAAGAACACCACTTCTGACCTAAATTTAATCTCTTTTTATAAATAAAGTTAAGAATCATACAAAATATTTCATCAATGTTAAATTGAAAGCTTTGCCAAAAATTAATGCAATATCTCTTTGTTTCATTGCAAAATTGTGACGACTACTTTGTTCAAGCCCTAGTAGAAGTGAAACACACANACCTCTTCTGACCTAAATTTAATCTCTTTTTATAAATAAAGTTAAGAATCATACAAAATATTTCATCAATGTAAAATTGAAAGCTTTGCCAAAAATTAATGCAATATCTCTTTGTTTCATTGCAAAGTTGTGACGACTACTTTGTTCAAGCCCTAGTAGAAGTGAAACACACGTTTGACATTGCATAAAAAATAGCACTGTTACTAATTTTTGGGCTATGAGATGCATTCCTACATGATTGCTAATCAAATGGAAAAGTCATGGCAAGAATTTGAAGATGTTAAGGTGAGTTTGAATGCTGAATTCCAATGATTTTTAGAAAAAATTTAGATAATTATTGATAGAATACTAAAACTTTATGACATTATAAATATTTTTGAGTCTTTGCTTTTGGAGCAAAAATATAATAACTATATAATGTGTTCTGATTTAAATTTTCGACCATGTTAGATGCCCTACATGGTGTTGAAATGTGGTTGCCTATCTCTCATAACCATCAATGAACCACCTAGAGCAAGGGTAGCTTCAATCAAGGTATCTTAAATGCTCCATTGCAAATTTTTTTGCCTCATCCCACTGCAAGGGCGAAATCATGTTACCCCACACCCTAGAATTTGAGATTTTTTTTATATAAATTATAAAATTTAATAATTTTTTTCTTATTTAATCTAGACAAATTAATAATGTTACCCTTTGATATATTTGTTTTTCCCAATATTTAAAAAAATTAAACATTTGGAGAAAATATTACATATGGCATTTGCACGTCCGAACAACGGTATGGATGACTGTCGTGCGATTCACGGCAACATGGCCTCATTCGGACCATTGTCNACACCCTAGAATTTGAGATTTTTTTTATATAAATTATAAAATTTAATAATTTTTTTCTTATTTAATCTAGACGATCTAATAATGTTACCCTTTGATATATTTGTTTTTCCCAATATTTAAAAAAAATTAAACATTTGGAGAAAATATTACATATGGCATCTGCACGTCCGAACAACGGTATGGATGACTGTCGTGCGATTCACGGCAACATGGCCTCATTCGTACCATTGTTCGGACATGCGGTCAACGTCCCGTTATATTTTTCTAGCATTTAGTCCTTCCTTTCCTTCCATACTGTGGTAGGAAGCCTCATAAAAGCTGAGTATTCATTTGACATCATGTTGATGATTGGGCTTGAATCTTCTTTAGTCATGAGGGCATATATTCATGTCAAATTGTACGATCCTGAAAAATGTGATATATCCTTTGAGAGGATGATATTCTAAACAAAGCTGAATCATTTTTAGGCATATTCCCAGATAAATGGTTTGCATTATTAATATTGCCCCCATAGCACGTCAGAATTCACCATTATTCTGCTCTAATTTTGACATTGCTCACAATAGATGATGAATCAGGTATAAAGTAAAAAAATATTTGGCAAAAAATTACAAATATTAAAAAATAGTTTGTCATAGCTGTACCACTAAACTCTAAATTTTGGTGTTTGTTTTGATATTAATTTTGTTTTTTTGTTTTTTTCTTTGTTTTTTTTAATATCTATTTAATGTATTTTTAATATATTTTTATTTTTTTTAAAAGAAAAATATATGCTTTTAAAAATATTCAAAATAACTTGTAGGTATTTTGAGTATTTTTAAAAATAATATCAAATATATCACGCATATTTTCTTTCAAATCAAAATATAGAAGGAATAAAATAAAAATAAAAAATAGAAAATAAAATAATAAAAGTATTTTCAAATAATCCCTTAGACTTCGAGGCCGGTTCGGCATCACCTTTCCTTTTTGGGTTTTTAGAAATATATTTGGTTGTTATAATTAAAAAAAGAAAAAGTCAGTTTTTTTAAATATTCAGAACATCAAAAACAAAGATGTTTTTAATTTAAATTAAATTATAAAATAAAAAATAAAAAAAAATCAAAAGTGGTCCTAAATAACCTGCTATTTTATGACAAAAGAATAAATCTTTCTTCGAGTTTGATATATTTATATATTGATCGAAAAAAGTAATTATGTTCAGCTCATTCACTTAACCAATAAAATAAATATAATTTATCAAATCAGCCAAACACGCGTTGTTGCCAAACAACTACGCTTTATGACAGGCCTGCAAATACCGCCTACTTTAATTTAATAAAAAACAAGTGCACAATCTTACTAATTCAATTATTATCTTACTCAAAAATATCCTTTTAAGAGAATAAAAGCCTCTACTAATTAAGACAAAAAAAATAAAATAAAAAGATACAAACAAGAAAGTAGAAAATGTGACATGTTATAAACTGTGTTATACTGAAGAAAAAACTCAAGTGAAATCGTGTTGTACTAAAAAAACACATGTATTATCTCTAAATCCGCAATAATGAGGACAAAATTCTCAGATATAATCGTGTTTTATATCATACTATAAATCCTTGCATTCAAATCATGTATTTTAGAATCAGATAGTGAATTTAAGAATTATTTACATATTTTGTTCCATACAATACTGTTGTATCTAAGATTTTCTTAGTATAACCGTGTTTAATGCTATGCTATGAACTTTTTTTTTCGAATTTTTTTTTTTATTTTAGAATCATTTTTATCCTTTTGACAATAGATTTATATATTATTCGTATGTTTTTGTTCAGTACAATGTATTTGTGCATGAATTTTTCTTCAGTATAACCTTATTTTTATGTCATACTATGAATCTTTACATTCAAATCATATATTTTAGAACATTACAATTTAATAATACTGAACAAAATATGTCAATCATTCAATTTTAGATTATAAGCATAATAATTTTCATTCCCAAAAATTAAAGGTATTCATAATCCATCTTATGCGTATCCCGCCGCCCAATCCCCCAACGCACGCTCACAAACATGCCGTCGTCCCCACTGATCCACCTTTATCCCCTTTATAAGCCCCTCCTCCTCCTCCCACACCAATCTCAGCAGAGCTTTGAAACAGAAAAATAACGGCGATGTTCCAAGCCAAGAAGGCCAGCAAGCTGAAGAAAGGGTGGCTGGTGGTGATCATCGGCGTCGACGGCGACGATGAAAATAGCGGCGATGGATGCCAGAGGTTCCCGATTCCCATAACCTATCTTCATCACCCACTCTTTCAACATCTCCTCGAGGCGGCGCACGACGCCTACGGCTACGAGATTAATGGCCCTCTGCGGCTGCCGTGCTCCGTCGATGAATTTCTTCGGCTGCGACGGCTTGTGGAGCGAGAATTCCAGACATGACGGCGGTAGCTAAACCGTAGATACATGCCCAGTAAATACTATGTACGTACGGTATCAGATATGTAGTTAGATCTCTAATACCGTACAGACACTCAACCCTTGTAATTTCCTTTCCTTCAAGTGTCCTTGCCGCCCTTCTGAGTTTGTGTGGAGGAATGGAGGGGAGTAGTTGAGAGGAGATGAGGACCCAATTTTCATTTAGGTGTGACACAAGTAAATGAATTTGGGTGTAAATGTAAATCTTGTCGCGTACATTAAAAGTACTGTCATTTTAATTTTATACAAGTGAAGTATAGATTTTCATGTATAAATAAGGTGGTATCTATACATACACACCACCTTATTTATACATGAAAATCTGTATTTCATTTCTATAAAATTAAAATGACAGAACTTGGAAGTTAGATGATATATATATGTAAATCTTACTTGTATTTTGAGTCTTTTTTGTGCGAGGTTTTGATGTGAAGTGATGTGATGTGAAGTGTGTTTGAGTCGCATATTTATATAAATCAACTTTAGGCATGAGATAGATGCAATGAATTCAGAATGCTTGTGTCAGCTATGTCATGCATAAATCGGACGCAAAATTGGTGGTATTTAAAGATTATCGATCCGATTTTTGCTTGATTTGTTCCGATGTTCAATTGGGGGTTGGTAATTTTATTTCCGGCTAATTTATGTTGAAATATTCTAACATTAATTATTTACTATGATTTCCACACGTATTGGCGTCGAATTTGATTATATGTAACATGCGTCGGCATTTGCGTATGAAATATCAGACGATGAATATTAGCATCAGAATATTGTATAATTTGCTTTGCAAAATATCGTAGAACGACAAAAGATTATTANAATATAACTGATGATAGAGGACACTGAAATTTTATGAAAACTCAGTGATGCTTCCATTACATGGAAGAGGGGAGTGCATCTTGCATGCTTCAATAGACGATGTTGACAACTCTAGGAACACTGTTGTCATCATAACATGCCTCTAATGTGACTCATGGAAGAAAAAATACGCAGAACATTTTTCGGGCACTCGAAACTTCTCACTTTGTTTCCAACTAATGTTTTACACATTTGAGCCCAATACAAAGAGAAGATTGATGATGAAATTTGCAACTTCTTATTCAGGCTTAAAATGGCTTTCTTGAAACTGCCAGAGAAGTTTAATCCTTGGTTATGGGTATAGGTCATAATGGGAGTGAGTTCTCCTCTATGAAGAATGGTATCACTTAGATGTGCACGATGGCTGAGTTTGATCCCATAGTAATAAAAACTATTCAACGCCTGTCTTAATAAAAATACACATTTTCCTGTCTCTAAATGTATAATTTGTTTCATCCCTTCTTATGTTGCTTGGGTTCACCAATACCCTTCTATGTTCTTTTTCATTGATCTACTATGTTCTATATCAAATTCGATTTTCTACTTAAAAATATAAAGCCTATTTGTGATGGTCAATCATCTGAGATTTCAATACCAACTTATTTTGCAACAAACTAATGTGTGACTAAATCTTTGGCTTCATGTGCATTTTTAGTTTCTTAGAGTGGAATGAACTGTCAAACCATCTAATTTGTTGACCTATCCCTATAAAAAATCCTTATTTTCTT
>JXCR01007807.1:202838-232856 GCA_002079205.1 Phalaenopsis hybrid cultivar | reverse complement strand
CACTGATAAAAATAACTTTAAAAATAAATTACTATTTATTATTTTTATTCTCACTATTGTTAATCATGCTAATAAAGTCGATGCATTTCAAGTTCTTAACAAAGAATCTTGAAATGAGTAATGCTTAGTTGGCTAAGGCTTAACGGAATATTCTATTATCATTTCTTAGTATAAATCCATATTTTTTTAAGAGAAACTACATTATTATAAGTAATTGAAAACTTTATTACATAGTACATAATTCTTATTTAACAAGATACCTAACACTAAAATTTTACTATTTATTTATATAACAAATATAAATCCTTAAAATTTTATTAAGAATATCATTAATATTATTTTTTAAAAAGTGAAATGTTATATTTTTTATGCATATATTTCTATATGATTATAACATTAAGGACTTATATAAATCAATATCTTCATTGTGATTGGAGACAAAGTACCTAATTACTAAGCCTAGAGATTGCACTAATCTTAATCATCAATTATAACTCTTGGAATCTAAACAAATAATAAATAAATAAATAAGATCAAATCTAGCCTTACAATAAAGTAGGGCACATGTTGAGGCAGATTATTTAAATAATTAAGTAAGCTGATCATATATTGTATTGCCNGCCCTGACTATCTGTAAGGTCTCCACTATACTCGCTATAGAGTCCTCGACTCTATGTTGGTCTTGTAGCATCTGCTCGTTCATTTTAGCCACCTACCTGACAAAAGTCTCTTGTTATGGCTGTGAGGAGCTCTGAGAACTAAGAACGGGACCACAGNAAAGTTAATCCAAAAAATTCTACAACAAATATTTTATATAATGCTTACAAATAAAAGATGACNAAAGTTAATCCAAAAAATTCTACAACAAATATTTTATATAATGCTTACAAATAAAAGATGACAAAAAAAAAAAAATCTCATCATCTCCATCCTCCTCCTCCTACTAGGTTGTTATCGACCGCTTGCCCTGACTATCTGTAAGGTCTCCACTATACTCGCTATAGAGTCCTCGACTCTATGTTGGTCTTGTAGCATCAGCTCGTTCATTTTAGCCACCTAACTGACAAAAGTCTCTTGTTATGGCTGTGAGGAGCTCTGAGAACTAAGAACGGGACCACAAAAAAAGTTCGACCTCAAAGGCTATGCTCTTCGCTCTGAGGCCATAACACCCCCCGAATGCGCAGCGTAAACTTACTGCTACTACTACTGGCGTCAATCTAAGACTAAGTTGCTAAGTGCCTCTCCCGAAGCTGCTCGAGCTCATCCTGCATAATGAAACCCCGTGTTTGATTGACACTTTCAACAATTAGAGTTAAAATAAAATTTTAATTCAAGGTTTTTAACTTACAACATCCCGTCGGGAATATTTCGAGACCCACTGCGTAGCCCCTGAGTGTTAATGAGTTTGGACATGCAGCTCTTAAACGGAGAAAGCATGCTCAACTCCTTGGCCGGTAGCATACAAAAATGGTTTATGCTAAAAAAAAATACTCCAAAAATTTAATTAATATTTAAATATCTAAAAAAAAGTGCTCGTTATGGGGAATTGGTCCGCCAATATAAAGCACTGCTCCTGTGGCCTCCTTCGTCACCCGGTTCTCTCGATTCATTTGTCNAATTAATATTTAAATATCTAAAAAAAAGTGCTCGTTATGGGGAATTGGTCCGCCAATATAAAGCACTGCTCCCGTGGCCTCCTTCGTCACCCGGTTCTCTCGATTCATTTGTTTCCTCTCATAATCAGGAGAGGCCCAAGCTGCTGTCAACCAACCCCAGAGCCCCTCACAAATCCAGACAGGCCGCCCTGAATCTCGAAGATCCAACGAATCCAGTGGTGTTGCTCTAGGAGCTAGGTGAATGACCTCTGCAATGTAAAAATAATAATTCATGTCTTAGTATAAAAAGTAATAAAAGAAGGCAAATCTTATTCAAATTACATGATTTTACCTCAAACTCCTTAAACCACATGTCACTAGTGGCTACAATTATCGACTTCCACAACAAATAAGGCTCATCGTACCTGCTTCTGATAATTTCTATGATGCAGGTGACAAATAGCTTATGGGTAATGAATCTGCTTAAGAAACAAATTAGTTATAAAAAATATATATAACATGAAGAATAATCATAATGNCCACATGTCACTAGTGGCTACAATTATCGACTTCCACAACAAATAAGGCTCATCGTACCTGCTTCTGATAATCTCTATGATGCAGGTGACAAACAACTTATGGGTAATGAATCTGCTTAAGAAACAAATTAGTTATAAGAAAATATATAACACGAAGAATAATCATAATACACTGATAAAAATAACTTTAAAAATAAATTACTATTTATTATTTTTATTCTCACTATTGTTAATCATGCTAATAAAGTCGATGCATTTCAAGTTCTTAACAAAGAATGTTGAAATGAGTAATGCTTAGTTGGCTAAGGCTTAACGGAATATTCTATTATCATTTCTTAGTATAAATCCATANAGTAATGCTTAGTTGGCTAAGGCTTAACGGAATATTCTATTATCATTTCTTAGTATAAATCCATATTTTTTTTAAGAGAAACTACATTATTATAAGTAATTGAAAACTTTATTACATAGTACATAATTCTTATTTAACAAGATACCTAACACTAAAATTTTACTATTTATTTATATAACAAATATAAATCCTTAAAATTTTATTAAGAATATCATTAATATTATTTTTTAAAAAGTGAAATGTTATATTTTTTATGCATATATTTCTATATGATTATAACATTAAGGACTTATATAAATCAATATCTTCATTGTGATTGGAGACAAAGTACCTAATTACTAAGCCTNATTAATATTATTTTTTAAAAAGTGAAATGTTATATTTTTTATGCATATATTTCTATATGATTATAACATTAAAGACTTATATAAATCAATATCTTCATTGTGATTGGAGACAAAGTACCTAATTACTAAGCCCAGAGATTGCACTAATCTTAATCATCAATTATAACTCTTGGAATCTAAACAAATAATAAATAAATAAAAAAGATCAAATCTAGCCTTACAATAAAGTAGGGCACATGTTGAGACAGATTATTTAAATAATTAAGTAAGCTGATCATATATTGTATTGCATTTCTCAATTATAGGTCATAACATTATATAAATTAAAGCAAGATCACCATCATTTTGGGCTTATAATGATTTAGTGGTGGTTGCACTTCCGCTATCATTACGTTCCCTTTAATAAGTAATATATGTGTTTTAGAAGTGTGCTTTAGAGTTGCCTTGTTAAGTATAAAATTTAGCCATCATATAGGCTTTATATGATTCTTGTACTTTTATATCCTTTCAAGTGATTTGGAGCTATTAAGTCCAAAAGCTAATTTCATTAACTATTTTGAATAAAATTTAATCTTGAATTTTAAGATCGGCNCCTTGTTAAGTATAAAATTTAGCCATCATATAGGCTTTATATGATTCTTGTACTTTTATATCCTTTCAAGTGGTTTGGAGCTATTAAGTCCAAAAGCTAATTTCATTAACTATTTTAAATATAATTTAATTTTGAATTTTAAGATCGGAAACTACCACAAATCCATAACTAAATACTATCTCAAAATCCTAAATCATGTCACCATAAATACCTAAATGAAGGCTATCATAAAAGTCTACAATAGAGGCCATAAAAGTCTTCATTGTTAGTTAGTAATTAATGTTATGAGATAAATATCTTTCAAGTAATCATCATTTTGTATAACAACCACAAGAAGAAGCAATAAAGCAATGAGAGGATAAGATAAAAGAAGATAAAGGAGTATCATTCATGTAAAAAATAATTCTTTTTTATGCTTGCAAAGTTCAATTCTCATATTTGCAGTAGATGATTGTATTGTCATATATTTCTTTGAAAGCACATAGATTATATGATCTATGGGTACTATTTAGTATAAGGAATAGTGAATATTTGATCTCTATGACATTTTAAAATATGTTTTTTACTTTTTTTTTTGTCCATAAATTGTCTGAAAGAATCATTTTCTTAATTGCTTTCTGAATAGTTCAGAACTATTCAGATAAACCTTTATGTCAGCATATTACTCAGCCCCACTATCCCTCATTTAACCCAATCTCAAATCAGTTTAAGACCATCTTATAGGCTTCTCAACTAGGGAAGCAATAGTGGATAAAGACGGAAAAAAGGTTGTTAGTATTGTGCAAAGATTTATTTTTATGTGCTAAAAAAACTCAAAGAAAGTTTAAAGTTTAATGATGAAGACAAATGTAAATTTGAATTTTACACCATGTTTAACACCAAATGCAGAGCAAATAGTTTATTTCACCAAGTTTCTTCCTGCACTTTCATCTATTTGAAATGTAGAATGAATATGAACAAATAAATGAAATCAGAAGAAAAAAAAAACTTAACTTTGATTCACCAAATCATAAAACTCNAGATTTATTTTTATGTGCTAAAAAAACTCAAAGAAAGTTTAAAGTTTAATGATGAAGACAAATGTAAATTTGGATTTTACATCATGTTTAACACCAAATGCAGAGCAAATAGTTTATTTCACCAAGTTTCTTCCTACACTTTCATCTATTTGAAATGTAGAATGAATATGAACAAATATATGAAATCAGAAAAAAAATAAATAAATAAAAACTTAACTTTGATTCACCAAATCATAAAACTTTATGAGAAGAAAATAATGCAATGATGTAGCAGTTTTAATGCACATAATTGACAATTTTGCATGTGTGGTGCATGTGTTTAGGTGTGTGAAAATAAATACTATAATAGTTCTAGTGCGCATAATTGACATTTATACATGCCATATTTTGCTTACATCATATCATATTAATTTTTCAAAGAATGACATGGCATGTATGACTTGTAAGAAATTATATATATGTATATATATGTATATATATGTATATATATGTATATATATTTATATATATATATATATATGTATATATATATATATGTATATATATATATGTATATCAGAAAAATTGAGCCCAAAAGATAATATGTGTGATTTGAAGTGTAACTAGAAATTAAACCCTCAACAACTATGTTGAAGGAAAGTGAGTGCACACACGCACATGCACATAAATGTACACACAAGCGCACATGAATCTATGTATAAACTGAAAAATTACATAAACTTTCTNTTCCAAGAGGCAAAGAAAAAATTACAAGTGTGCCATTTTATGTCATAATTAAGAGCCATGAATAAACAACACTATGTATGAACTGAAAAATTACATAAACTTTCCTGAAAAACCTGCAAGAGGATGGATGTAATGGATTACCAAACGACAATCTACACTCAAAAGATCATACAATAAAATAAGTAGTAAAACCTACCCAAACAAAGAACTCTAAAAGCAGCAAGCTTTCTTCTCCATTTTTCTGTCTCCTTCATCCATGGAACTTCAGAAACAAACATTATAGATTATCAAAAAACATCAGAGTTATCAGAACATTCCTGCGCGCATTTCCTTTTTCCTTCTGAGATGAAATCAAAGATATCAACTTTCACTAATCACTGTTAATGAGGAAAATTAGCTTCGCCGCTCAGAAAAATGCTCTGCTACCATAGAAAACTCTGGATCCATCCTTATTATTTGAATCCAATTTCTTGTTCCCTTTCTGGCTCTGGATCACATCTTCATCTTCCTCCNGGAACTTCAGAAACAAACATTATAGATTATCAAAAAACATCAGAGTTATCAGAACATTCCTGCGCGCATTTCTTTTTTCCTTCTGAGATGAAATCAAAGATATCAACTTTCACTAATCACTGTTGATGAGGAAAATTAGCTTCGCCGCTCAGAAAAATGCTCTGCTACCATAGAAAACTCTGGATCCATCCTTCTTATTTGAATCCAATTTCTTGTTTCCTTTCTGGCTCTGGACCACATCTTCATCTTCCTTAGGCTTTGGGTTATCTAGATCCATTGGAAGCTTCATCTTTGCTAAAGACTCTGTGAATTGCTGCATGCTCTTCATATACATGTCCACTATTTGCTGCTGCATTGCACTCTGCTGAGCCTCTATGTTGATGTTCCCAAGCGGATACTTGAAAACAGAACCCAATTCTCCATCTTCGCCGCCGCCGCCGCCGCCATCTTCCTCTTCCTTTGCTGAACCCTTTNTATGTATTTGAGTTAGATGAAAAAAGAATAACCGAATTTAATACAAAATTCGCTGCACTTCTTGCTGCACTTCTTGCAGCGATTGGATTGTCTAAGAAACTTCAGCTCGTTGTAATTGCTATGAACTTCTTGATGTTGGCCAACAAGAGCCTCTCTTGAACTGTTCTTGCCGAGCGTTTGTAGCCTAGACGCCNATTTGGCTTGATCATACTACAAATTATTCAAATTTGGCACAGGTTCGAGTTGTTCTATTCATATATATGCTTGAATTTTTCGGAATGATCTAAATTCTAGCTTGAATTATGTTTTGTTTGTATAAACTAACTAGATGTATATTAATGAGTTAATGAATAAGCATTAAATGATTATGAGGTGATAATCATATTAAATATAATAATATAGTTATAAAAATGCAAACAATTCAATAAGCATAGTATTATTTTCCAACTATCCACACAAATTGAATAAGCAACAATAAAATAAGATAATATTAGGAATAAAAAAGATTTAAGGGTTGAAAGTAGGACTAAATAGAATGCATAGAATATTGCATATTGTGAAGGAGAATGATGTGTTGTAGGTGTACTGAGGGCTATTAGGTATTAGATGTTGGTAAAATAAGGAGAAGAAGATCTGTTAGCACTCTGATTCTTGTTGTTCTAAATCGATTTAGAAAATTTTCAAGGAAATAATAACTAGAATTTCAAATGTATTTTAAGTTGTCAAGTTTAAAATCTTATATCATAAACTACAAACATAAATTAAATAAAAGAAAAGTAGTTAAGTTGCCAAAATTCATTCCTATAATTTAAACAAAATGTTAAATAGTTGATGTAAATTGGTTCTAATGGATTTCTAATTCCAAATCAATAGTCAAATATTTAAAAACTTGGTTGAAACATATGATCTTGTGAGAACAACTTATTAATGGATCTGATTCAGTATTATTGAAGTTTTAGATTCAAAGTATTAGGCGAAATAACTTGACTTCTTATCAATTTTGTTGTAATATTCATCAATTCAAAATTTGACGATAACATCCTAAAAGCTTCTACATCTATCAGTGCTTGAACTTGGACGTGGTTAATAGCTAAACGGCTAGGTTGCTTACTCCAGCTCAACCTTCCATAAAAGTAACATGGCACATTATAGAATCACTTTTTTTGTGTATGTTTTAAATCCTTTAATTGTAATCAATTATACACCTTGTTGAGTATCCCTTAAATTTATGAATAGGGAGTCAATGCTGATGTTTAAGGACATGTTCGTATGTGTGAAGAAAAGAAAATATAAGCAACTTGACTCAAAAAACCCACCTACATACTCTTTTGATTATCTTCATGAACATTCAAATCCAAATAGCCTTTTTCTCTCAAAAACTCTTTCTTTTCCTCTCTCTCTCTCTCTCTCTCTCTCTCTCTCTTTTCTCTAACTGTTCTTATCTAGATTGTGTGAACTCACTAATAATTTTGGATTCAATACCAAATAATTGCAAATTCATTCATAGGAAAAGAAAAAAAACTTTAATAAGAAGTATTGATTCAAGAATTTCTTTATACATAATATCTTAAGGCTTAAGGTTTAACAAAGATATTCCTCATAATAAAAGTAAAATAGTGTATCCATCTTTCCTTTCACTAATTGAATTTTATATACAAGACAACGCAATAATTAGATAAGTCATATTTAAGAAAAAAAAAGATGATAATTAAATATAAGACAATATAAACACAAATGATTTAAGTGGTTTGATGCTAAGGAACTTTCATTCACAAGAAGTAAATAGTACAATATTTATTGTTAAACCACAATTCAAATTATAAGATTATAATCTTACTCAAATCAGGATAAAATGTCCTATGCCTGATTATCCATAGAACATTTTGATTGAAAAATCAATAAAAGTCAATATAATGGAAGCATGGAGTTATTNGTGGAGGAAAGGGAGAAGTCCCGTGTCAGACGGCCGCCGCCGGATTCTGCGACGTCGGAGAGAGGGACGAGAGCGAAGCCGAGGAGCTGATCTTCGAGAAAGTTGCGCGCGCGGCTCAGCATCCATATCTCACACTTCAGAACTGCGGCCGCGGGGTTGGGGAGCTTGAGTTGGAGTTGGAGTCGCTCGTTAAACTGCGGATTCTTACCGCCGCCGTCGATGATGCGGGTGGAGACGGCGTCGTCGGGATTGCAGGTGAGGGAGAACTTGGCATATACATCTTGGTTTGCGTAGATGCAGATGTTATGAATGTTGCGTGCATGGTGGATGTATATGTCGAGCGCGCCGGCAGAGGAAACTCCGCCGCGGCCGTCGCTCTGTGATTCTAAGCAGAAACAAGGGGGCACTAACCCGCTCTTGAAGGGCTCCATTCTGAGAGAAGAAAGAGTTGTGTTAAAAGAAAAAGCTGCAATTTTTACAGTAGTTATGCCGAAAAGATACCTTCTTTCTTCTTCCTGATTCAGTCCGACCACCTGGTGATGAAGACTTGTTGGTGAGAGGCGAAGGCTAGAGGAATCGTGGGAAAAATTTCTTCTTTCTTCTTCCTGATGCTCTTCGGCCACGCATGGTGATGAAATGTTTGGTGTCCGTTTCTGCAAATTTGTCACTTTTAGGAAGGGAAGGGATGGGGGGATGGTGGCGAGGGTGGTTGGATGACGGATGACTGTAGTGCTCCGCACTGAAGCTTGCGCGAGAGAGACGTGTCAGATCCACCAAAGAGGAAGAACGGGTCCCGCGCGCGCGCACTGTCTTTGAAGTGGGGGCGATATGACTCTGTGGTGGTTGTTGCGTCCACAAGGTATCTGTGAATGTTTTCAAAAGCATGCTCTCATTGTTAAAATTAGAAAAAAAAAAAGAAAAATTTAAATATATATCACATATTTTTAAATATTTAACATATCTATTGCCCAAAACTTAATATTTGTATTCTAACCCACTTATGCATAAAAATATATATTTTATTTTTAAAAAGACAGCAATAGTAATATTTTTATATGATGTTAAAAATTTAGGGTTTAGATGTTTGTAAATAAGAGTATCAGATTTGGCTTGATCATACTACAAATTATTCAAATTTGGCACAGGTTCGAGTTGTTCTATTCATATGTATGCTTGAATTTTTCGGAATGATCTAAATTCTAGCTTGAATTATGTTTTGTTTGTATAAACTAGCTAGATGTATATTAATGAGTTAATGAATAAGCATTAAAAGATTATGAGGTGATAATCATATTAAATATAATAATATAGTTATAAAAATGCAAACAATTCAATAAGCATAGTATTATTTTCCAACTATCCACACAAATTAAATAAGAAACAATAAAATAAGATAATATTAGGAATAAAAAAGATTTAAGGGTTGAAAGTAGGACTTAAAAGAATGCATAGAATACTGCAAATTGTGAAGGTGAATGGTGTGTTGTAGGTGTACTGAGGGCTATTAGGTATTAGATGTTGGTCAAATAAGGAGAAGAAGATCTGTCCTAAATATATTTAGAAAATTTTCAAGGAAATAATAACTAGAATTTCAAATGTATTTTAAGTTGTCAAGTTTAAAATCTTATATCATAAACTACAAACATAAATTAAATAAAAGAAAAGTAGTTAAGTTGCCAAAATTCATTCCTATAATTTAAACAAAATGTTAAATAGTTGATGTAAATTGGTTCTAATGGATTTCTAATTCCAAATCAATAGTCAAATATTTAAAAACTTGGTTGAAACATATGATCTTGTGAGAACAACTTATTAATGGATCTGATTCAGTATTATTGAAGTTTTAGATTCAAAGTATTAGGCGAAATAACTTGACTTCTTATCAATTTTGTTGTAATATTCATCAATTCAAAATTTGACGATAACATCCTAAAAGCTTCTTCATCTATCAGTGCTTGAACTTGGACGTGGTTACTAGCTAAACGGCTAGGTTGCTTACTCTAGCTCAACCTCCCATAAAAGAAACATGGCACATTATAGACTCACTTTTTTTGTGTATTTTTTAAATTCTTTAATTGTAATCAATTATACACCTTGTTGAGTATCCCTTAAATTTATGAATAGGGAGTCAATGCTGATGTTTAAGGACATGTTCGTATGTGTGAAGAAAAGAAAATATAAGCAACTTGACTCAAAAAATCCAACTACATACTCTTTTGATTATCTTCATGAACATTCAAATCCGAATAGCCTTTTTCTCTCAAAAACTCTTTCTTTTCCTCTCTCTCTCTCTCTCTCTCTCTCTCTCTCTTTTCTCTAACTGTTCTTATCTAGATTGTGTGAACTCACTAATAATTTTGGATTCAATACCAAATAATTGCAAATTCATTCATAGGAAAAGAAAAAAAACTTTAATAAGAAGTATTGATTCAAGAATTTCTTTATACATAATATCTTAAGGCTTAAGGTTTAACAAAGATATTCCTCATAATAAAAGTAAAATAGTGTATCCATCTTTCCTTTCACTAATTGAATTTTATATCCAAGACAACGCAATAATTAGATAAGTCATATTTAAGAAAAAAAAAAGATGATAATTAAATATAAGACAATATAAACACAAATGATTTAAGTGGTTTGATGCTAAGGAACTTTCATTCACAAGAAGTAAATAGTGCAATATTTATTGTTAAACCACAATTCAAATTATAAGATTATAATCTTACTCAAATCAGGATAAAATGTCCTATGCCTGATTATCCATAGAACATTTTGATTGAAAAATCAATAAAAGTCAATATAATGGAAGCATGGAGTTATTACAAACTTCCTTCTTGATCTCAATCTCCATTTCATGTTCTTATTGTCCTATTTGATCTCCCTAAGATCACTGGAAGAATTGAAACCCTTAGATTGTCTCTTTTGCTCATGTCATTAGATCATCATTTTTTATTTTTCCTTGAATCTCCCGACAATTCTAGATCATGATCCCTCCTAATATTATTAGGTTGTACATATATAAGCCAATTTGATCCTTATAGAAAAATTAATAGAAAAGAAGCAACTCAAATAGCCAAACTAAGAAAGTGAGTGAGAAATAAGCAACATCTAAGGTAATAAAAATTAATAAACAACAAATCAATATAAAAGAGAACCGCTACATATTCAATAACATAACATTTTCTAAATACATATGTTTGAGAAGATGCATCGAAGGCTAAAATGGAGCATTTCATAGACTATGCTCCCGACACATTTGTTGAATTCTACTCCTAATACTTGGATATTGAACATAACTCTAACAACATGCCCACTTAAATGAAACTATTGTGACCTCAAGTGACCATATAGTGAGAGTAAAGGTGACATGTGTGCTAAATGATTTGTAAAAAATGAAAGGGAAATAGCATAAAAGGAATACATAAGAAAGTATGACGTGAGTTATATGCTTGGAGGAACCTAACGTGTTGTAGTGCAAACATTTGGAAACTCCGAGAAAACATTACGTCCGGAGTTCGGACGTAGCTCTACCCCGCTGTATCACGTANGATCTCCCTAAGATCACTGGAAGAATTGAAACCCTTAGATTGTCTCTTTTGCTCATGTCATTAGATCATCATCTTTTATTTTTCCTTGAATCTCCCGACAACTCTAGATCATAATCCCTCATAATATTATTAGGTTGCACATATATAAGCCAATTTGATCCTTATAGAAAAATTAATAGAAAAGAAGCTACTCAAATAGCCAAACTAAGAAACTGAGTGAGAAATAAGCAACATCTAAGGTAATAAAAATTAATAAACAACAAATCAATATAAAAGAGAACCGCTGCACATTCAATAACATAACACTTTCTAAATACATATACTTAAGAAGATGCATCGAAGGCTAAAATGGAGCATTTCATAGACTATGCTCCCGACACATTTGTTGTATTCTACTCCTAATACTTGGATATTGAACATAACTCTAACAACATGCCCACTTAAATGAAACTATTGTGACCTCAAGTGACCATATAGTGAGAGTAAAGGTGACATGTGTGCTAAATGATTTGTAAAAAATGAAAGGGAAATAGCATAAAAGGAATACATAAGAAAGTATGACGTGAGTTATATGCTTGAAGGAACCTAACGTGTTGTAATGCAAACATTTGGAAATTCCGAGAAAATATTACGTCCGGAGTTCGGACGTGGCTCTGCCCCGCTGTATCACGTCCGTTATTCGGACACAGCTCTACGTCTGGACTTTCGACACAGAGGCAATGGAAGATTATTAACTAAAATAAATAAAACATTTTTTTTTAAACTGTGGGAGGGCACAAAAACATTATTTTTCAAATAAGAATATTCTTAACCTTTGCCTGCGGATTCAATTACATACACTATCTGGCATTTGAGGTTTTGTGGATGGTATAAGCTCCACGACGGCGAGGACTGTTGGAGCTACAATGTTGATCACTTATTTAATTTAATTTAATTTAATTTAATGAGGATAATTAAGATATTTTATATATATGTGTGCATTATTTATTTGATCCATATGCTACTTTTTTCTTAATATATTTTTATAACAGTTTCAGAAAGCATCAAATCTTAATCTTATATTTTAAAAGAGCATTTATGTACTTACCACCTAATTCCTATGTTTTTATATATGGCAGAACCAGGCTAATGTGGGTGGGTGGTTAAGGCAACGAAAGACGAAGTGATCTATCATAAGGGGCAACATTGAAGTTTTAAAATGTGAAATGATCAAGTTGATTTCTCATATAAGTAAAAATCTGAATTTGATGAGGGGACTCATTGCCCCCTGGACCCTTTCTGAGTCCGATTTTGCTAACATTTAAAATTTCTTTTTTTACATTTATACCAAAAAGAAATGATATAACGTAAATAAATTACCATTTTAATTTTAAAATAATGAAATATATTTTTACATGTATATAGAAGGTGGCATGTATATATNAGGGCACAAAAACATTATTTTTCAAATAAGAATATTCTTAACCTTTGCCTGCGGATTCAATTACATACACTAGCTGGCATTAGAGGTTTTGTGGATGGTATAAGCTCCACGACGGCGAGGACTGCTGGAGCTACAATGTTGATCACTTATTTAATTTAATTTAATTTAATGAGGATAATTAAGATATTTTATATATATATATATATATATATATATATGTGTGTGCATTATTTATTTGATCCATATGCTACTTTTTTCTTAATATATTTTTATAACAGTTTCAGAAAGCATCAAATCTTAATCTTATATTTTAAAAGAGCATTTATGTACTTACCACCTAATTCCTACGTTTTTTATATATGGCAGAACCAGGCTAATGTGGGTGGGGGGTTAAGGCAAGGAAAGACGAAGTGATCTATCATGAGGGGCAACATTGAAGTTTTAAAATGTGAAATGATCAAATTGATTTCTCATATAAGTAAAAATTTGAATTTGAGGGGACTCATTGCCCCCTGGACCCTTTCTGAGTCTCTTTGCTAACATTTAAAATTTCTTTTTTTTACATTTATACCGAAAAAAAAAATTGATATAACGTAAATAAATTATCATTTTAATTTTAAAATAATGAAATATATTTTTACATGTATATAGAAGGTGGCATATATATATATTTCATAAATATATATATATATATATATATATATTTATGAAAAATAAATTTTAGGGGTTCAATTTGTAAATAGATAGGAATTGAGTGGTATTATGTAATTCTTCCTAATTTTCAAAATTACAAATGTTTTTTTTATGATGAGGATTGAGGAATGGGTGGTGATGGACGACCAGTGCCGATATGACGGCGTTAATGACGCAAAGATTATAGCTTTTGTATTTCTTCGGTGGGACCTTAACGGAAGATTGGGTCAGCCAATGTCGGAAAAATTGGATAAAAATAAAATCCAAGAAATGGCCAATGATGAGCTCTTAATAGTTAGGAAAATCATGAGGGAGGGAGAGAAAGAGAATAACAAAGGAAAATCCATTATTTATTAAGTACAAAATAAATTAATTAGTATATATGTTGGATCCCAATTTGTTCGGTAAAATGTGCCCAAGAAATAGAGCTCTGGATTGAGAGAAGAAGAGTGAGGAGAAAGAGAGGGAGAGAGAGAACAGGAAGACTTCTCACTGGCGGGGGGAAATGAATGTTTTCAGGTTCTTTGACCTCTTTTATTCCACACAACTTAGGGGAGAGATGTCTCCCTACATGAGGATTGAGAAAATGCTTAAGAGTCAACCTAGGGGAGAGCCGCCCTTTTACATATTATAATCTCTTGTATTTATAGAAAGAAGAGATGGAGGAATTCAATAAAAGTACACTTACTTCAAGGAGGGCGATATATGCGTATTTATGCCCGCTGATGTTGAGCCGTCTGATCGCCTCGAGATTTGTGATGAGTAGGCATACTTTTTTGTATAGTGTTATCTAACTATTTGTTTATACNAGATTGGGTCAGCCAATGTCGGAAAAATTGGATAAAAATAAAATCCAAGAAATGGCCAATGATGAGCTCTTAATAGTTAGGAAAATCATGAGGGAGGGAGAGAAAGAGAATAACAAAGGAAAATCCATTATTTATTAAGTACAAAATAAATTAATTAGTATATATGTTGGATCCCAATTTGTTCGGTAAAATGTGCCCAAGAAATAGAGCTCTGGATTGAGAGAAGAAGAGTGAGGAGAAAGAGAGGGAGAGAGAGAACAGGAAGACTTCTCACTGGCGGGGGGAAATGAATGTTTTCGGGTTTTTTGACCTATTTTATTCCACACAACTTAGGGGAGAGATGTCTCCCTACATGAGGATTGAGAGAATGCCTAAGAGTCAACCTAGGGGAGAGCCGCCCTTTTACATATTATAACCTCTTGTATTTATAGAAAGAAGAGATAGAGGAATTCAATAAAAGTATACTTACTTCAAGGAGGGCGATACATGCGTATTTAAGCCCGCTGATGTTGAGCCGCCCGATCGCCTCGAGATTTGTGATGAGTAGGCAGCCTTTTTTGTATAGTGTTATCTAACTATTTGTTTATAGTTTTTGTATATTATCATACCTAAAGATGATGAATATTTTATCTTTCATACACATTTTCCCGTGAGTCTGTTGGTATTGAAGGAGAGAGGTTTAGGTGGCATGCACGTAAAATCTTTTTTAGTTAACAACTGTTCAAATGGGGGTCGTCTGATGCTTGAGATGACCGGCTGGTGAGGAAACTAGCCCGCTGACTAAGGATCAGTTTGTCAGAGAGACGACTGGTTGTTGTTTTGCACGGCTAAATGAGACCAGCTGTCTAAAGCTTGATGGTAAGGATGCTTCTCGAATGGTAGGTGTTCGGCTGTGCAGTTGTCGGATGACTGAGATAAAGTGAGTTGGCGAGCAGAATGAGGCCTGCTGGCCGATGCTTGAGTGGGCTAGCAACTGATGGGCAATTGAAGTGAGGCGGCTGGCCAAATAAGGCTAGCCGAATGAGGCTGGCCGAAGAGAGTAAACAGATGGTCCACTGACTGAATACTAGCCGAGTGCCACATGCGGGGGGAATGTCGGCGGGGGCCTGGTCTTCTGCTTGTGCAAATCAGTTTGGGACATAACGTCATTTTCTTAACATCATTTTTTGGCTATACAATATATATTGAATGTTGAGTGTAAGGAAATTAAGGGTAATAAAGGGAGTTTGTGTCGTAACTCTAATTAAAGATTTCACATCCCTATAAATTAATGAAAAGAGCATGCAAAATAAGAGCGCTTATTAGTCTCTTGCGATTGTGGCATACATAGTAGAGAGCCATAATAGTGGTTAATGGTGATGTTTGGATGGAGATGATTGGTTGATCGCGACCAAAATATAATAATTAGATGACACGCCAGATATTAATTGAAAGATGATTAGATAATGATGATCATACAACAACAATTAAGAGATGATGGTCTAATGACAGCTGTCAGGTGATGATAGTTGAATGAGGACACTCAAGTAATGATAGTCAAATGATGGTGGTTGCTTGTTAGTAGTTAAATGATAGTGTTTGTTGATAATAATTGTTATTGTTGATCGTTGGATGAAGTTCGAAAGTTATTTGGATGGTTGGATGATGGCAATCAAAATTTAACAATTAGATGTTGCGTGAGATAGTAGTAGGAAGATGATTATTAGATAATGATAATCAGATAATAATAATAAGAAAATGATGATAAATAGGGCATAACTGAGAAAAAAAATTCATGTAACTGATCCTACTTAACATATGCATTTATTGTGATATAAAATTCCCATCACATTTAAAAGCCGCAGAACCGACTTAGGGCACGATTTATATAAAATTCGAGTATATTTGCTTGCCGAAGGCCAGAGTACGTACAAATTTCGCGTAGAAATATCGAAGCTACCATTTTCCGGTATTCTCTTTCCTTTGTCTCTCATCACTCTCCGTCGTCCTCTTTGTACTGGTGTACTCTTTATCTCCCCCCGCTCCCCTTCCGTTCGTCGCTCCCCCCGTCCCCCTTCCGTTCNGATAGTGTTTGTTGATAATAATTGTTATTGTTGATCGTTGGATGAAGTTCGAAAGTTATTTGGATGGTTGGAGGATGGCAATCAAAATTTAACAATTAGATGTTGCGTGAGATAGTAGTTGGAAGATGATTATTAGATAATGATAATCAGATAATAATAATCAGAAGAGGATGATAATTCAAATAGGACATAACTGAGAAAAGAAATTCATGTAACTAATCCTACTTAGTAACATATACATTTATTGTTATATAAAATTCCCATCACATTTAAAAGCCGCAGAACCGACTTAGGGCACGATTTATATAAAGTTCGAGTATATTTGCTTGCCCAAGGCCAGACTACGTACAAAATTTGCGTAGAAATATCGAAGCTACCATTTTCCGGTATTCTCTTTTCTTTCTCTCTCATCACTCTCCGTCGTCCTCTTTGTACTGGTGTACTCTTTATCTCCCCCCGTCCCCCTTCCGTTCGTCGCTCCCCCCGTCCCCCTTCCGTTCGTCGCTCCCCCGGCAGCTTTTGATCATCACGTCCTGTCCCATCTAAGCGTAGACCATGGAGGCTGAGGTGGGAAGTGATATCAGCGCCGATTTTGGGAAGCTGGTAATTATTCTTCCTTCGATCTATGTTTCAAGCACGTTCTTCTTGTTTCCGTGCTGAGAGATTTTAATTTTTGGGGGTTTTGAAATTTTTTAGTGCGGATCTGATTGTTTCTGATGTGTTTGCCCTATGCCGCTTTCTTTGATTAGGTCGAGGGGGAGCGGGAAGATTTTAGGTGGACGAATTCGGGGGGTTTGGTTGAAGGTGATGTAGTCTGCGCCATCTGTTTGGAGAAGGTATTGATCCAGGAGACCGCTCTTGTAAAAGGTTGCGAGCACGCTTACTGGTTTGTTTTTTTTTTTTTCTGTTCTTTTTTTTCTTCTTATTTTAGGGTTTCTGTCTTTTTACTACATTTATTTTTTTTCTGGGGTTTTCGGTTTGCAGCAAGTTTTGATGCGTATACGAGTGTAGGAAGAGCAAGTTAATTAGTTTTTTATGATGCTTTTTTGGTATAAGAAGTGATGACAAATGCCAAATTTTTCGCTAACATTGCCTTAGAAGCGGTGTAAGCGGGAGAATTTAAGCAAATTTTTTGTGCTTGAGCACCATTATACAAATACAATTGAGTTTTGTTATCTTAAAATCAATTCTAAATTAGACTAACTTTATGTTGGTCACTGGTTAAAAGTTGTCACTGAATATTAGGTTGTCATTATCATGACACATTTAGTTTGTTAACCCCCCTACTCTATAATTCTTAGCATTATTATTGATGTGTGCTGGGAGATTCGTGACAGTAGAGTGGTTATTTAGTGTTTTTAGCATTGCATGAAAATTCAACGCACACTAAGGTACTTAGTATGACAGGCAGAGACATTAGAAGTTTTTTATATGGAAAACTCTGAGAAAGATAAATAATCACGAGGCCTAGCTGAGTTGAAATAATAATTTGAGTTATTGAAGATGAAATTACAAAGTTGATGTATAATAGTATTTAAGTAATAATAGTGGTAATGTGTCGTGAAGGTCGTAGTTGATTGCTATGGAGATAGTAGTCTGCCGTAAATGTTGTAGATTGTAGTTGTAACGCTATATTTTTGTAGAGGTCATAGTTAAAAGTTATGGTTGCAGTTGGCCATGTGGACCGTAGATGCTTTCAGAGCGTCAGTTGGTCACAAAGGTTGTAGTAGGGAGTTGCAGGAGTTGTGAGCTGGGTAGGTCGTAGTTGGTCACATAGGCCGTAGTTGGTCATATAAGCCGTAGTTGAAAGTTATAATAACTCTTATAGGCTGCATAGGCCATAGTTGGGAGCTGCGTGAGTCGTGATAATGTTCGAATCCGTAGAGACTAGAGTTGAGAGCTGCATGACTATGAAAACGTCCTTAGGCCACAANTTTTGTGCTTGAGCACCATTATACAAATACAATTGAGTTTTGTTATCTTAAAATCAATTCTAAATTAGACTAGCTTTATGTTGGTCACTGGTTAAAAGTTGTCACTGAATATTAGGTAGTCATTATCATGACACATTTAGTTTGTTAACCCCCCTACTGTATAATTCTTAGCATTATTATTGATGTGTGCCGGGAGATTCGTGACAATAGAGTGGTTATTTAGTGTTTTTAGCATTACATGAAAATTCAACACACACTAAGGTACTTAGTATGACAGGCAGAGACATTAGAAGTTTTTTATATGGAAAACTCTGAGAAAGATAAATAATCACGAGGCCTAGCTGAGTTGAAATAATAATTTGAGTTATTGAAGATGAAATTACAAAGTTGATGTATGATAGTATTTAAGTAATAATAGTGGTAATGTGTCGTGAAGATCGTAGTTGATTGCTATGGAGATAGTAGTCTTCCGTAAATGTTGTAGATTGTAGTTGTAACACTATATTTTTGTAGAGGTCATAGTTAAAAGTTATGGTTGCAGTTGGCCATGTGGACCGTAGATGCTTTCAGAGCGTCAGTTGGTCACAAAGGTTGTAGTAGGGAGTTGCAGGAGTTGTGAGCTGGGTAGGTCGTAGTTGGTCACATAGACCGTAGTTGGTCATATAAGCCGTAGTTGGAAGTTATAATAACACTTATAGGCTGCATAGGCCATAGTTGGGAGTTGCGTGAGCTGTGATAATGTTCGAATCCGTAGAGACTAGAGTTAAGAGCTGCATGACTATGAAAACGTCTTTAGGCCACAGAAGTTGAAGTTGAGAGCTGCATGAGTTGTGAACTACATAGGCTCTAGTTGGTCACGTAGGCTGTACTGGTGGGCTGCAAGGAGAGAGCTTCAGGAGTTTGAAGAAAGTCGGTGTATCTTGGGGTGCATTATTACATTAATTTTGGGATGCATCGTTGCACCGTATGTGGAGTGTGTCGTTGCACTGTATGTGAAACATGTTGTCGCACCATATCCAGGGTGCATTGTTACATTATCTTTGAGGTACGTCACTATTTTGGGATTCATCGTTGCACCGTATGTGGAGTGTGTCGTTGCACTGTATGTGAANCAGGGTGCATTGTTACATTATCTTTGAGGTACGTCACTATTTTGGGATGCATCGTTGCACCGTATGTGGAGTGTGTTGTTGCGCTGTATGTGAGGCATGTTGTCGCACCATATCCGGGGTGCATTGTTACATCATCTTCGAGGTACGTCACTATATTGACCTCGGGGTGCGTCCTTGCACCGATCCGTAGGGTGATTTGTTAATCCGCAATGTACACCGAGATTTTGCAAGGGACTTTGTAGCAACAAACAGGGGGTACCCGACGGTGTCGCGTCGATCGACTAGCGATGGTTGACAACGGTCTACAGTTGGGTGACATTCGTTGGACCTTCGGTGTGTAGCACTATAACACAGCTCGTCCTCCAAGTCCCGAGCTTCTTCTTGTTCAAGGACTTGGCCCTCTTTAATGAATGTTGTAGGGCTCTATTTACCAAGTAGGAGAGTCTCCCGAAAAATAAAGAAAGAATCTGGATCGCTCCATTGGAACACCAATAGAGATTCCATTGATCAGACATTCTATGGACATTTGAATACCTTAACTGTGTCAAAATTGAGTGTTATTGGGATTGCTGAATTCTTTCTCATCAAGATATTTGATTTGACTATAAAATTATAAGATTTGTAATATGTTTGACGTTTCAATTGAGCGCAAATAATTTAAGGGCTCGATATGGGCTTGATTTGAATTAGATTGTCATTGCATTCATTTTGTTGAGTCGGTCAGGTTGACTGTATGTTTGCCTAAATTAAAGTTTTGGATGATTTTTAATTAAACTTTAAACGTTTCTTGCTAAAAAATTTTATCGAGATTCGTTCCACCTCTCGAGATCCTTGCCGGATGAAGAAAATTTGTTGATGCCGTATCAACTATCAAGGCGCTCTTTTCTTCAACTCAATGGCAGTGATGGCTTTCTCTAAGANATGCCGTATCAACTATCAAGGCGCTCTTTTCTTCAACTCAATGGCAGTGATGGCTTTCTCTAAGGTCATCCCCGTGAGGATGCCTTCCATGGCCTAATTGGCTAATCCCTATGTTTCATCAACACAGGCTACTTTACCAGTGTGTGTAAGCTTTTTAAAGCCATATATGGCTTCAACCAAGCAGCTCACAACTAGTATTTAAAGTTACAAAACTTTCNAAAGCCATATATGGCTTCAACCAAGCAGCTCACAACTAGTATTTAAAGTTACAAAACTTTTTTAATGCTTATGGTTTCATTAAATCTCTATTTTATGCATTTCTCTTCATACTCAACATTGGTGGTACACATATCTATCTTTTTGTTTGTGCTGATGACATCATTAGCAATTTATCATAGTTAATCTTGACATTGTCTAGTAACATTTTTTCACTCTTTTTATCCAGTGATTCTCTATCATGGTTTTTGTGACATTGCATTATTTTTTCGGTGGTGGAACACTTTAATTTTATAAAGCCATATATGGCTTCAACCAAGCCGCTCACAACTAGTATTTAAAGTTACAAAACTTTCTTATTGCTTATGGTTTCACTAACTCTCTAGTTTATGCATTTCTCTTCATGCTCAACATTGGTGGTACACTCGTCCATCTTTTTGTTTNTCATTAGCAATTTATCATAGTTAATCTTGACATTGTCTTGTAACATTTTTTCACTCTTTTTATCCAGTGATTCTCTATCATGGTTTTTGTAACATTGCATTATTTTTTCGGTGGTGGAACACTTTAATTTTATAAAGCCATATATGGCTTCAACCAAGCCGCTCACAACTAGTATTTAAAGTTACAAAACTTTCTTATTGCTTATGATTTCACTAACTCTCTAGTTTATGCATTTCTCTTCATGCTCAACATTGGTGGTACACTTGTCCATCTTTTTGTTCGTGCTGATTACCTCATTATCAATTTATCGTAGTTAATTTTGACGTTGTCTTGTAACATTTTATCACTCTTTTTATCTAGTGATTCTCTATCATGGTTTTTGGAACATTGCATTATTTTTTTGGTGGTGGAACACTTGAATTTCATCATGGTTTTGATTTATACTTTATCTCCTTTCTAGCACTAAGATAATAGGTGTCATCTATATATTTTCAGCTTGTGCAAACATATTCCAAATATATAAACAAATACACACATATATTTACAATGTCTTAAAGAAATAAGCGAACAATTATTCAGACCTCTAAGTGTATAAGGCTCATTGAGAATGGTTGTGAAGTTTTTGCTTTTAATGAGCCATCTATATGTTATCAGCGTTTAGATTAATTTAAGAATTCCATAATTTAACTTTTTTCTATAGGATGCAATATGATTGTGTGGAATTACGGATTTGTTGGCGAAAAAAGGAAATCCTAAAAATAGTTTGATTAATAAACCATGTATTTTTTTTTCTTTTGCAATATAGATACACTCAACTGTGTTGGAATAATGCTAATGAGAACTGGAGTTCTATTGTGGTTGGAAGTCAGAGCTGTTTCATTCCTACAGTGTGGGTATTAATTGGTAATTAGACAAATGATTCAAGAAAAACAGGAGAAAGAGATAGGATTAAGCATGTAAAAGATTTATGATTCGCCTTCAATAATCTACACTTAAAGTGGCATTTTTTTTATTTCTTATGCTAAACATTGATTTAGTTCTGACTAGTTTTATGGTGCACCCTAATTTGTCTGCACAATTCTCAAGAAAATTGCATTTTAATTGTTTATTTATTTTGGGAACCAGCGTTGCTCTGTAAAAATTTGTTATTCCTATGTCGTATCTCTCAGTTTCTCTAAGTTTATGACTGATCAGATATATCCCTAAGCATTGTAAGTATATTAATGCGCAAGAAATAGATAAGCGTGCAGTGTTTATGAGAGGGAAATGTACATACATACCACGCAATTCTTTTATATTTACATATATTTACATATATTTACATACCTAACACCTAAACTTTCATATTTACATTTATAATACTTTGGTGTGCTAAAACTATGCATGAAAAGGTGCATTTAACTTTTTAAAAGTAGATGATAGTGATGTTTTTCATGTGATATTAAAAACTTGAGTGCTATGTATGTAAATATTAAAGTTTAGGTGTTAGCTATGTATATGCACAAGGACTGTGTGGTCTGTATATAAATGCCCCTTTATAAAAAAGATCCTTCTTGAAACATTTNCTGTTTCATTCCTACAGTGTGGGTATTAATTGGTAATTAGACAAATGATTCAAGAAAAACAGGAGAAAGAGATAGGATTAAGCATGTAAAAGATTTATGATTCGCCTTCAATAATCTACACTTAAAGTGGCATTTTTTTTATTTCTTATGCTAAACATTGATTTAGTTCTGACTAGTTTTATGGTGCACCCTAATTTGTCTGCACAATTCTCAAGAAAATTGCATTTTAATTGTTTATTTATTTTGGGAACCAGCGTTGCTCTGTAAAAATTTGTTATTCCTATGTCGTATCTCTCAGTTTCTCTAAGTTTATGACTGATCAGATATATCCCTAAGCATTGTAAGTATATTAATGCGCAAGAAATAGATAAGCGTGCAGTGTTTATGAGAGGGAAATGTACATACATACCACGCAATTCTTTTATATTTACATATATTTACATATATTTACATACCTAACACCTAAACTTTCATATTTACATTTATAATACTTTGGTGTGCTAAAACTATGCATGAAAAGGTGCATTTAACTTTTTAAAAGTAGATGATAGTGATGTTTTTCATGTGATATTAAAAACTTGAGTGCTATGTATGTAAATATTAAAGTTTAGGTGTTAGCTATGTATATGCACAAGGACTGTGTGGTCTGTATATAAATGCCCCTTTATAAAAAAGATCCTTCTTGAAACATTTTCTTAAAGTTGTGGCATAAAGAAGTAAATAATTTACATTTGTTTAGCAACAGGATGTAGTTTGACCTTATTGAGGAATGAAGAGGATTTACAAGATTTGATCTTTTATTCCTGTCTTATATTCTCTTATTTTAGGTTTGTATGATGTCATTAAGTGCTAGACATATAATATGGTTGATACAATCCTTTTGAAGAACAGCAATTTGAAGATTTTAAATGGATATATATAAAAAAAATAGTTTAGACTTTGTATACTTAATTCTCAGTTTTGTGAGACTGGATGTGATTTCTATTCTTGTGAAGTACATCGTTAGAACATATTGGGCGCATCTTCTTGTCTGGACTAGATAATTGTTATCATCATATGGTAGAAGAAATATTAGTTTTTATTAATTGAATTACTTTATTATTTGAGAAATTTGCATACATACCACACAATTCTTATATATTTACATATCTAACACCTAAAGTTTGATATTTACACTTTTAACACCTTCGTGCATTAAACCTATGCATGAGAAGGTGTATTTCACCTTTAAAAATGTTCTGCTTGACGTGGTGTTAAAGATTTGATTGGTATGCATGTAAATATGAATGTTTAAGTTTTAGATTTGTAAATACGCTAGAAATTTGCTGGGATGCAACTATGTATGTAAATGCTCCTTATTATTTTTATCCTTGTCGTTGAACAGTTTGACATGTATCCTAAGATGGGCAACCTACAAGGAGAATCATTCGTGCCCCCAATGCAAGCTTCCATTTGATTTCTTGAACGTCCATCGTTCTCTTGATGGCTGGTACTGCTGTCACTTGTTTCTTTTTTTGCTTCAGATTGATTGATTATTCATCATCAACCTCTGATCTTCTTCCCGGATACAGTATCCATGATTACATGTTTGAAGAAAGTGTCTGCCTTCTTCTTAGAGCCACCTGGTTCATTCCTCTTGCCATAGAAGCTCAAGAAAATAATTGCGAAGAGGAAGAAGACCTGTCTTCTTACTACTATGATGTACAGATTGAAGATGAAGAAGATGATGGAGAAGATGAGGCTTATTTTACCGGAGGTTCATCCAGAATCCGAATTGGCAATAGGAGGTGGGGAGACAATGGTTTTGTGAGGGATGGACGGAAGGAAGCGAGGCCGGTGAACCGGCCAGCACCGGAGGAGTTTGAAGCTGGTCCGTCTCGCCGGCCAAAGATGAAAGAAGTTGCCAGTAAAGCTCCGCCGCCTGGCCGACGGGCTAAGAGAGCTCTGCGGAGAGAAGCTGAAGATAAGGCTGCTGCTACCAAACACCAGCAACATCTTCAGAGGTTAGGGCTAAAGTAATACTTTACATGTAGGGGATTGTTTGGCTGCCTAATCTCCCACTGTACAGTATATCAACCTTGTTGAATAAATCTATTATGTAATTTCTTTTTACTATTATATAGTTAAAAGAAAGAAATTAGTTGTAATATTTCAGTTACTGCTGAGCGGTTGAATCAGCTTAAACATTTTGTATTTATTTATGTTACATTATGCAGCTACTTAAATTTTATTGTGTGATATTTTGAAGACGGATTATAATCTAAATGGGATTCTGGATATCCTGTTCTTACTGAAAGGGGGCATTTACATCCATGGCACACAATCTTTATGTATTTATATATCTCACACCTATACTTTAATATTTATACCGCACATAAATCTTTAATATCACATCAAAATTAGCACCTTTTTCATGCATAGATTTAAAGCACGAAAGGGCTGTGTATCTAAATATGAGGTGTGGGATGTATAAATACATAAGAATTGTGTCTACGCATGCAAATTGCCCTTATTGAAAGTGACTACAGTGTATAATCTGTGTGATGGGATTGCTTATTTATTCTTGACAGGTTTTTATTTTACTGTCTAGTATTTATGTTTTTGGGGATTTTACATACATATCTCACAATTTTCAAGCATTTATGTATCTGACACTTAGTATTTACATTCAATATCAGCTCTATTGAGCTTGAGCCAAAATGTCTATACTCTTAATGCTGGAGTTTATTGGCGTTGATGGGATTTTTGTTGGAGATGGCATCGATAGAATTCAATGAGAAGAGCAGAGCACGTCTAAGGTAAGAAGTTGCTGAACTGTTGAGCTCATTTAAGTTTTCAAGTTTTCATGATTAGAATTTATTTTTAAATGTAATTTTTTTTTTTTTTTTTTTATGGGAAAACTTGCATGTATACCGCATAATTCTTATACATTCATATATCTAATATCTAAATATATTTATAATATTTTGGTTTGATAAATTTATATATTAAAAGGTCAAGCTCCTATGTCACGGTTAGGGCTCTCCAAAAAGCTTGCTGTTCGCAAATAGCTCTTGTTTGATTTTTTCATTATGTGATTTAAATACAAGCAAATTTTTTAAGCACGAATTATAAACGATTCAAACATGAATAACTCATTGTTTGATCGTGTCAACTCTTTTTAACTCAAAATATGGAAATTATATATATATATATATATATATATTATTTATATAATAATTTATTATTTATATTTATATCTAAGCTTAAATTATCATAGCTCATGTAGTCATGTGTTTTTGAGTCTTCTATTGCACAAAAATGATGTATGTTCAATTCTCAAACCTACATATTTTTTATACAAAAATTAAATTAGCCAATTTTGAGTCGAAGGCAGACAAGAAGGTAACAACTGAGCTGCACACAAACACGCTTATCACGAGCAATTTCAAACACAAGCCAATTTCGATAAGAACAAGTCAAACGGGAGATTTCTTTTTGTCTAAACTAACAAGAATAGTTAAAATAACGCTAATGCCGCTACTTTATGTAGTCTTGTGCTTGCGGCTTTTGCTATTATCATTTCTTATTTGGCATTATACATATCAATGGTCTTTTATAAGTTTTTTATTTTTATTTTTATTTATTTTCAACTCAGCGCATGCATGTAAAGAAATATTTTATGAGAAAAATTATTTACATATTAACAAAGTTTATATTTGCATGTGTAACATCTTCGTGTTGCAAACATATACATGAAAGTGTGCATTTCACTTTTAAAAAGATATTAGCAGTCGTATTGGTGCTCTGATGTTTAATACACGAGTGATATATATGTAAAAATGAATGTTCGGACGTTAGAATTGTTTGATGTTTATGTAAATCCTGCGTGATATTTGTGATGTGATGTTAAAGATAAAAGCGATACATATGTTAGTATGAATGTTTAGCTGTTAGATATATGAATACATAAAATTGCATGGTATGTATATAAATACCCAAAAAATAAGTACATACCTTCTAATAATACTAAAATAATTTTTGGATAAAAAAAGGGAAGATTTACATACATACCACTCAATTCATGCGTATTTACATGTCTAATGCCAAAAAATTAATTTTTACGTACATACCACTTTCGCAATACATGAAAATGTGTATTATATTTTTAAAAAATTAAAATGCTGATATCTTTGAGTGATATAAATGTGAAAAACAAAGTTTATGTGTTAGATAAAGATGATACATACCACATAAATCTTATACATTTACATATCAGACACCCAAATTTTGATATTTACAATTCTAACGCATTGGTATTATAAATCTATGAATAATGAATGCTTATATGTTAGACATTTATGTACATGAGAATTGTGTGTTATGTATGTTAATGCCCCCAAACAAAACTTAAAAGTGCTTGATTCAAAATTCATTGCAACTTCATCATATTCATAATTTCACACCCAGCATACTAAAAATTAATATTGCCATTAAAATTCTAATAATTACTCCATTATTTTCTTAAGCATATGATTAAATTGTTCATCTATCAAGATGAATTTTGTTCCCACTGCTGCCTATTTTTCTTCACAAGTAACTTCCTAGCAAAGTCCTATTATGATCACAATTAAATTGTGTCATGGTGCATTGCTTTTCGTGAACACTACTTATTCTTATTCTTTATGATAATGTTTCATGATTTGCATTGATCATGTCAGATCCTTTTTTTGGGATCCATCTATTGTAAAAGAAGCAAAATGCAATCGAGAAATTTTGGATGCATAAACTCATGCTCGACATATTTGTTAAAATGCAAGCTCAAGCTCAGCTCGCAATGCTGACAATCAACTTGCGGTCGGAGCTCACCAGAGAAGCTAAAGGAACAATGACATGATAGAATGAGAAGACATCGTCGTGATCAATGAATCGCTAGAGAACATATCTCACGAGCCAACGAGCCGTGTCGATTCACGACAAGCTGAGGTTAGCTCGAGCTCACGACCTGATAAGCTTGACTCGCAAGTTTGTTAACAAGTCTAACTCGAGGAATCAACCTCACTTACACTTCTACCCTATTTCATTTATCATGAACTCATTTAACGGAGTATTTTCTACCCTTCACTTGTACAATTTCCCATCCAACTACTCCAAAATAACACAAATTAAAAATTCATAGATACATCCCCTAAAATACTTAGCTTTAGGCATTATGTTTCCATATTTAGAAAAGTCTACAAAAGCATTATTGGCAAAAGTTATCCATCCTCACCCTTGCTGACAAATTATGTAAATATAATATTTGTAGCAAGCTATACAAACATACCAAAAACTTGTAAAATGCATTTCACTTCATGTATCAAAACATTTGAATATTATTTAACATGTGTTCTTAAGGAAGCAATGTAAAACTTATATTGTTTTGAGCATAGTTGAATTGTTTCCATATATATTTGTTTAATCATGTAATTTACATTGATACCTCACAACTTTTATGTATTTACATAACTAACTCCTAAATTTTCATATTTACATTCTTAGCAATAAGATTTTTAACACCTCGTTGAAGATGTTACTATTTGTGACTTTTTGAAGTAATGTACATTTTTTCTCGCACATGTTTATGACATTAAGGTGTTAATGAATTTAAATATCAAGTTTCAGATGTTAGACGTGTAAATTCATAAGAATTGTGCGGTAAGTATGTAAATTTCCTTATATTATTTTATTTACAAGAAAAATGTTTTAGACATAAGTAATTTCAACCAGTCTTTTCGATCGAATATCTAAATACAATATGCATGGGCTTGATGATCAAGTGATCCCTCTTTCATCTTTTATTAATAATTAATCGACCATTTACATAAATACCAGACAAATCATATGTATTTACATATATAACTACAAAACTTCTATATTTAGGGTCGGGGCAACTGCAGCTAATTCATCTTATCCTGATAATCTGGTGACAAACAGCTGATCCGGATAAGCTGCTTAACCTGATAATCAGGTGATAATCAACTGATCCAGATAAGTTGTCTGACGGTTTAGTTTGTGCGTTTAAATAATAGTTGATTCTGTAAAAATTATCAATCTGCCCCTGTTCTGGAGAAGCTGCAGTTGTTTGGCTTGTGCGTTTTGTAAACAGTTTATTTGCATCCAAATCTTTAACAAAACATCAAAATTACCTTCATAAGCATATATTTATAAACCTTGAGTCTTATAAACATAAATATTAAAGTTTAGGCTGTAAATACAAACGAATTGTGTGGTATGTATGTAAAATTCGCTTCGCTAATTAATTGGGACTCGCTTTGCAGCCCCAATTTTCAATCTAGTAAATGACTTAGATTAAATCCCAAACGAATCCTTAAGACCTTTAATTTAGTCCCTCAACCAAACAAAAATGATTCAAAAATGTCTATCATGTAAAAATTGTGNTCAATTCTCAAACCTACATATTTTTTATACAAAAATTAAATTAGCCAATTTTGAGTCGAAGGCAGACAAGAATGTAACAACCGAGCTGCACACAAACACACTTATCACAAGCAATTTCAAACACAAGCCAATTTTGATAAGAACAAGTCTAACGGGAGATTTCTTTTTGTCTAAACTAACAAGAATAGTTAAAATAATGCTAATGCCGCTACTTTATGAAGTGTTCTGCTTGGTACTTTTGTTATTATCATTTCTTATTTGGCATTATATATATCAATGGTCTTTTATAAGTTTTTTATTTTTATTTTTATTCATTTTCAACTCAGGGCATGCATGTAAAGAAATATTTTATGAGAAAAATTATTTACATATTAACAAAGTTTATATTTGCATGCGTAACATCTTAGTGTCGCGAACATATACATGAAAGTATGCATTTCACTTTTAAGAAGATATTAACAGTCGTATTTGTGCTCTGAAGTTTAATACACGAGTGATATGTATGTAAAAATGAATGTTCGGGCGTTATAATTGTTTGATGTTTATGTAGATCCCACGTGATATTTGTGATGTGATGTTAAAGATAAAAGTGATACATATGTTAGTATGAATGTTTAGGTGTTAGATATATGAATACATAAAATTGCGTGGTATGTATATAAATACCCAAAAAATAAGTACATACCTTCTAATAATACTAAAATAATTTTTGGATAAAAAAAGGGAAGATTTACATACATACCACTCAATTCATGCGTATTTACATGTCTAATGCCAAAA